>OX463758.1:69804842-70013134 GCA_949824845.1 Rhingia rostrata
AGATTGAGTGGCAACATCCAGAAATGGCCACAGGTTGTTGGCGAAGTTCATTAATTCTTATGTAGGTTACCAAATCATGAAATCTCCACAATTTGGCAGATCCTGGCTAAAAAACAAGAAGTCCAAATATCGAACACCTATTCATCGGCTTCAAAGCCGCATGTCTAGTGTTGGTAAACCGCCCAAACTCGTCCGTCTGTGCAGAAAGACGATCCTGATTTCTCACGGCTACATTAGGGTCCGAAACGATCTAACAACACACATTCGATACCAAAAAGGATTTTGGCACGGCTAGGCCATATCACGTAACTTCTTTAACCTCATTCTTGCGATGATGCTGCAAATCTATTGAGCAAACACCAGAGGCACAATCATCGATAGATCGGTGCAACTTCCAGCATACGATGGCGATCTTGACATCATTGGTAAGACTGAATGTGAGGACTCTGATGCGTCCGATATTTGTCTGGGAATCGAAGACTCTGTGATCCGGAGTATTGGTGTCCATTCGTTATACATGTCCTAGCCATCTTAAACGTCCAATGCGGAGTTTTATGACTAGAAGCATGTTGCTCTACAACTCATATAGTTTTCGGTTCAGTCGTCGTCTCAATTGCAGTTCAACGCAAACGGTGCCGAAGTTTTTCGAAGAAATTTTTTAGCAAGCCAACAAAGGATCTCTTCATCCACACTGGGATGATCAGGTTCATATAAAGGACCTCCTTAGTAGTTCGAGTGAGGGCTTGACTACTAAATTGCATCGTGATCGTACACAAACGGATGAGTTTGGGCGGTATACCAAAACTGGACACGTATCTGTATAGTTCGTTTGTGTAAATGCTGTCTTATGTGGTTTTGAAATCGATGATAGTTGTTGAGTAATGACTTGGGCTTCTTGGGTTTCTTCCAGGATCTACCGAAGTGTGAAAATTTGATCGGTTGTGGACTTTCGTGGCCTAAAACTACACAGATAAGGGCCGATCTGGTTGTTGGTAAACGGATTCAAGCGTTCATATATTATGGCAGATAGGATCTTGTAGACTTATGCCCCTACAGTTGGCGCAGTTCGGAGGGTCTCTTTTTTTGTGGAACGGCCACATGATGCTGATGTTCCATTCTTCAGGCATACTTTCATCCGACCAGATTTGGCCTATGAGTCGGTGGATGTTACTCACAAAGTCATCTCCGCCGGCTTTATGACGCTCAGTGGGAAGGGCCGTCATTTCCGGCAGCCTTGTAAAGCATGAGTTTAGATATTGCTATCATTACTTCACTCGGGTCGGGTGGTTGGCAGTTTAAGCTGACGTCGCCAACATTACATAGGTCGTTCTGCCTGGCAGCGGAATGTTGTACGTCACCGCCGTTTAACAGTCTGCAGAAGTGGTTCTTTCATATCCTCAGCAACGACTGTGTCTCAGCTACGATATTTCCATGTTCATCTCGAAAGGATTCTGTTTGAGCCTTGTATCCTTGGCTTTGACGTTTTACCCATCGTTAAAACTTGCGAACATCTTTCCTGGAGTGACACCTCGCTATATCCTCGATCGCGCGCTTTTCTTCCTCTTTTTTCTTCTTTGTGGAAAGACCGTGTTCTCCCCTTCTTCTCTGCCTATAAAGCTCAAGGGCAGCTCTCGTCCTCACCTGCAGCTTAGCCGCGTAGGCTTCGTTCTTGGCTGCGAGCATTAGTCGGCATTCCTCATCAAACCAGGGTTCTCTTGCAGGTGGGCGCGAGAAACCTAGCACACCCATTGCGGCTGACCCAATGGCAACAATGGCATCGTTGCCATTGTTCTTCGACATTCGATGCTGGTGGTATCGTGTTAATTCAGAGGTTAAGGGATACTTGTTGCGCGAAGGTCCTGGTGGTCTCTTGCTATTGCAGTTTGACGGCATTAAATTTTCTCACAGTTTTCTTGATTGTTGTGGCGTGTTGGATATCTGCATTCCTACCTTGTTTGCAACGAGGTAGCGGTCCGATGTTAGATCCTCGGAATGTTCGGACATCCAAAATACTGGATGCATGCATCTTGTCTATCGCAACTTGATCGATTTGGTTGACCGTTCGTTGATCCTTATGGATATCAAAGTTAGGAAACCGTGTGCTGGCTATAGTGGCATTTCGTTCCGTAGTGAAGTCAATTAGCCTAAGTCCGCTACCAGACGTGTTGTCATGTAGGCTATGTTTTCTGACACTACTGCTAAAGATGTCTTCTCTTCCTACCTTTGCGTTATAATCTCCCAGCACGATGTTAACATCGTACTTCGGTAGTCGCTCCTAGGTTTTGTCAAGGAGCTCATAAAAGCAATACTTAGCTCCGTTGGGGGATGAGTGCATATAAGGTTTATGTTGGCTAATTTGGCCTATATGCGGGATGTTATAATGCGTTCGCTTATGTGTTGGAAACATAAGAATTCTTGTCTAAGTCTGGCAATTAAAACAAATCCGCATCCGAATAATCGCTGTTTCTGCTCACTATGCGACGGTCCGTAGTAGATGTCACAGTTTTTCATCCTTTTTTTGCGCGGACCATCCCATCGTATTTCTTAGATGGCAGTAATGTTTGCTTTGTAGCAGTTTAGTGCTTCCGCTAGTTATTTGCTTGCACCTCTCCTGTTTGATGTTCTCACATTGCAGGTGCAGATACGAACGTCGTTGTCATTTTTTCGCTTAAAAGGTCGTCAACAATAAAATCAGTCCTTTCCGAGGGTATTGGTTCCTTCGAAACATTTGGATTTTTCCATGGGTGGGTACTTAACCCAAAGCACAGACCCCAAACCTGGGGGGCCAGTTCCAATTTATTAGATACCCCTAGGACATGGTGCCATCAGTATCCACTACGGGATTGAGCGCTGCCGTTGGCTCTTTCGGTTCATCCGACACCATCTCTGTTCAAGGGGCCTGACTTTCCCTTGAAATGCCTAGACAACCTGTTGTCGGAATATGTCGAAGCAGCTTTTGCGCCTGGGACAGCAGACCGAGCATTCATGCCGTGCCATTCTGATCTGGTTTTGCTGTTTTTCGTCGTGTTATCAACACTCGCGCTTATCGTTTAGCGAATCAAATCCGGATGAGACCAGTACCCGATGGTTACCGTTTGGAGGTTAAACATAAACCCTTGATGTATAGTCAGAGTTACAACCACTGGGCATTGCCAAGTCAACGCCAATCAGAGTCTACCCCCACAACACCCAACCATCATGTAAGCATGTAACCATCATGTAGGCTGACTTACAGGTCTTCGATCTTTGTCGATGGTACTAGAGTACTTACCAGTTTTGGGTATAAGGACCAATTTATTTTCTGAACAGGATGCAAAGTATTTCCTTCCTTTGTAGCATCGTCGAAATAACGTCTTTTTTACCTGACTTGGAAGGTTTGCAAGGCGAGGGTTTAAATCCCAGCTGATCCCGAATCTTTGTAAGGTGAAAATGTATTAAAATCCCAGGCAATCCTCTCCTCTGTTATCATATCCCATGGAATAGATAGTTCTGAGCACATAATGCTTTCTTCATCGGATATACATTAGCGATGCAAGTAGGAAAGTTTCAATATTTGATCACTACCAAGAACAACCACAGGCGGCCGCATACATAAGATGGATCAGAATTTATATGTGTTCCTGATAAGGTCTTTGAAGATATATCAAGGGCAGCAATTAAACCTGTTTCCACATTAAATTAACTGTTTTACCAAGCGTGCTGAATTGATTAAAATTTCAGTTTAATCCAAATCCTATCTACTCCACCCGCCTTCTATTATCCTCTCAGTTAATTCAAAACAATACCATCTGCGTCAACTATCATGTTCAACTTTTTCAAGCATTCCGAGGCTGAGCCTATGAAGTAAAAGAGTCCCCTATACCTACAACCCTTGCCCACAAATGAAAAACCATTTCATCCGCACTCAAGGAGAAAAAGATACTTTCTCAGGCTGACTTCGAACAGGATATCATAGCTTCGCCTCAGATGGTGCAGAATATTTTCCACTCACCGCATCGGTATGATACATGAATATGCAAATGGGTCCGATAGTTTCATGTCGCCATGCAGATTCGGTGGCTTTATTTGCTTTCTGCACTTTAGACCTGCCCCCCTACCCTTCTGCAGACTATTACATGTAGTTGACATAATGTCCAATATCTACCGGTATCTGTGCTTACATCCGGTTCCAGAAAAGTTAAATACGAAACGCTCAAAAGAAGGGTTGCCCGGCACAAGAAGCGGTAAATTGGGATTCTAATGGGGTGGGGATGCACAGTGATTCCTGGTCCCTCGTGAACGACGTCATTCTAATTAAAATTTCAAATTCCTGTACCCCCTTTGTTTAACCGGCACTTTAGCGCGTTTTGAATGAGAAAGGTGGATAGGGTGCGAATAGCTGGTGCTCAGTGTACCGTGCTATCGACAACGACTACGACGGCACTGGCTCATGAATAAATTTTACCGTTCGACGAAGTGCATTCTAAAAGCTGAGCAATTTCCCAGGCGTACACTGTCAGTTGGTCAATGTCGGTGTAAATTGCGGCTGCCAACTGTGGTGGTTCCTGGTTCTTGGTTCCTGTTTCCCTAGGATGCGTCTAGCAATCGGGTTGACGGGTTGCCTGTCAGATCTTTATTTGCGTTCAAAGATAGGTGTAGGTACTGGACTTGTTAATTTTGTGCTTCCTGGAGTAAGAACGGAAATGATACCACTAGAGGTGACTGAAGAGGTTGACATCATTCCAAAGATTTGGCCCCGTATGTACAATTTTTACTGGAACTTCATTTGCTGCAGTAGATTTGGGAACTTTGTGGAACTTTTGATTGGATTTTACAGAAATGACTTAAAGCCGGAGGTATTTAACAATACGGGGAAGGACTGAAGTGCTATGGAAGATGGTGGCTTTGTTTTTATTTCTCGTCGAGTATATTGACATTTTGAAGAGTACGAAGTAAAGATTTTTGCGCAAAGGCAATGATTGCAAAAAATGTCCTTGCACTGCCGACTTGAAGGCCTTATACTTTTCTATGAGCATCCATAGGCATTCTTCATCAACTGCTCGCTTATGGGCGGAAGAAACCCGGCATATCAGTTGCGGTCTTTCTTAACCTATGGTCCAAGTAAGGTTAGCTGAGGTTAGGTTGGGTTATAAAGTTTATTATGGTACCACTTGGAGCTGATGATCTGTTGAGGGTATGATGTGAGGCATCTCATCCGCACGCAGGTATGTTAGCTGTGGAACCCCACAAAGGGGCGCCTTGTCTCTTCTTCTCTACAATCTAGTGATCAACAAGCAACTAGTAAATCTAGAAAGGGGAGGATGCAGAGTAAATGCCTACGCGGATGACGTGTGTCAGGGAAAAACCTTAATACCCTTAGAAATCCATTACGAATTGGCCCCTCTGTACTCTCTAATTGGGCCGCCAAATGTGGACTCGGTGCGAACCCTCAGAAAACCGAATTGGTCCTTTCAACAGGAAATACAAAGATCCGCACATTGAACCCCCCAAACTTAATGGCGTCAGTCTCAAGTTCGCACAGTCAGCCAAATACAGTCTGGTTTTGGATAAGAAATTGAACTGGATAGCCAACATCCGAGAACGAGAACACGTTAAGAAAGCCACCGCAGCCCTATACTCTTGTAAAAAAGCAATCGGAAGGAAATGGGGTATGCAACCACTTATGTATCTCTTTCTGACTTTACGTGTCTATCATTAGAGCCACACTCCTGTTTGGTGTCTTAGTCTGGTGGATGACTATAGAAATAGCCTCCAACCGCAACCTTCTAGGTCAAGTTCAAAGATCGGCTTGCAAATGCATTAGCGGAGCTCTTAAAACAGCCCACTGATGCTATCCTACATCTAGTCCCCCTAAATATCAATGGCAAACAGACAGCAGCTTTGAGACTGAGAGCCCCGTCACAATGGACACATAATCAAGGTGAACACGCAAAGATTCTGAATCGCCTTAATATATCAGAAAACACCAACCACACCACTACCTAACGACAACCATTCCCAGTCGCCTTGAATGTGGGCCGGATTCGATCGAAACCAATAACTCAATTCACATCTACACGGAAACAGACAGCCCTAGCAAGGTATCCGTCGGAGCGGAAAATTCTCCGATTTTGTACGATTCGGAGGATTTTAGCTTCGAGGTATTGTACCGAAAAGCTGTTCGGATACCTCGCTGGGGTAGTGAATCTGGAGTGGGTGGTGATCTTTTCTCTGAGATGCTTAACCTAATTCTTTCGCCTTCCCGATCAGCGTAGCGTTTTCCACGCGGAAATCATGGCAATCAAAGAAACCTTGTCTTGGCTGAAAAGGAATGTAATATCCACGAAGCATATTAGCATCTTCAGCGACAGCCAAGCGGCAATCAAAACATTGGAAGCCATCTCGTTGAATTCGAGAGAGAGCTGCCTGACAGAACACTTCTACGCTACATAGTTAGCTCTGAATGGTCGAATAAAACGAGCGAATATAGGGAAGTCGACGGATCCACGTGGTATGACGATGGACCTTTATGGTTTATGTTTTGACGCGCATCACGTGCAGCCACTACATCCTAGCCTAACGTAACTTAACCTATAATGTGAGGACACCGATGATGGTACTGATGTTTGGTCTATTCAGCACTATGCGGTCGAATAAGTAGTTCGAAATATTTGGACGAATGTAATACTGAATGTTGGCTGTTGTAGAACGAGAGTAGACTCTGATTGGCTTTAACAAGGCAATGCCCAGTCGTTGAAACTCAGACTACACATCATGTGCTCATTTTAAACCTCCAAGTGGTAACCATCGGTCTGGTCATATCCAACCGGATTTGACTTGCTAAACGATAAGGGCGAGTGTAGATAACAAAAGACGAAAAACAGCAACGACAGGTTAATACCGAAGGCGAATACCGTCACCTTTTTATCCCTGGCACGATTCTATCCAGGAACGTTGTTCGCAGGTTTTACCGAGGTGTGAAACGTCAAAGGATACAAGGGTCGAACAGAATCCTGTCGAAATGAACAGGGATATAACGTAGATGAGACACAGTCGAAGCTTAGGATATGGAAGAACCAATTCTGCAGACTGTTTAACGGCGACGTCGATCAATACCTCGTTGGCAGGTAGAGCGACTCATTTAATACTGGCAATGAATGAAAACCACCATCCACCCGACATACCACAGCATTATCTAAACATGAGGTGAAGTTGATTTGATCGGATGAAAGTATGCCTGAAGAATGGAACATCAGCATCTTTAGCCCGATCCAAAAAAACACGGGACCCTCTGAAGTGCGCCAACTATCTGCCGTAATAAGTGAGCGTCTGAAACCGTTTACCAACAACTTGATCAGCCCTTATCAGTGGGGTTTTATAAAATGTTTACACTTTGGTAGATCCTGCAAAAAAAAACACCAAGAAGTCCAAATCAATACCCACCACCCTATTCATCGACTTCAGGACCTCAAACGACAGCATTTACAGAGACGAACTATACAGAGCCATGTCTAGTTTTGGTACACCGCCCTAGTCCGTCCGTCTGTTCAAGCTGATGATGCGTCAGAGTCGGAAACGACCTCACCTACACATTCGATACCAAAAAAAGATTTAGGCAAGGCGATGCGCTGTCATGTGGCTTCCTTAATCTGATTCTTCAAGGAATGTGCAAAACTCCCGAGACAACAAAAGAGGCACAATTTTCCAAAAATCGGTGCAAATACTTGCAGGCAACTAAGAAAGCAATTCAGTAGTAAAGCCCTCACTCGAATTACTTAGGAGAACCTATATAAGACCCTAATCATCCCAGTCCTGCGCTACGGCGCTGAAGCTTGGACCACCTCAAAAGAGAATGAAGAAATCCTTCGTCGATTCGAGAGGAAAATTCTTCGAAAAATCTTCGGTCCCGCTTGCATTGACGGGCTATGGAGACGAAGATTCAACCAAGTACTTTACGAGCAGTACTAAGACATGCCCCCGGTCCGAAAACTCTGCATTAGACTTTTAAGATGGCTATGACATGTAGAATGAATGGACGCCATTACTCCAGTGCACAGAGTCTTCGATTCCCTGCCAGACGTCGGACGCAGTAGAGGAAGACCTCGCCTTAAGTGGCGCGCACAAGTAGAAACCGATATCATCCAATTTGAAGTGCGCTTCTGGAGACAGTAATCTAAGAACCGGGCTAATTGGAGATGCATATTGGTTGAGGCACCTTTAGTAAGTAGCAAGTAGTCGGTTGCATATGATGCGCTCGAGGACAGCAGGACAGGCGTTGTTCTTTCCATTGGTCTGGGAAAATGTCTTTTATCACACACCTTTACAACCTCCAAAAATTGTTGCGTTTTTGTTTTGTTGGCTAGCCTAAGTGCTTTATTCGGTACACCATCCATTCCAGGTGATTTGGTATTGTCGTATCGTCAGCATACATCCCGAAGTTCGATTCTTAGCTGCATCAGTTTATTACTGAGGTTACTGAGCCCTGTCGTTATGGTTTCTTTATGGTTATCTAAACGTTTAACAACTTGAAAGATCTGCAGCCATTAAAGCAGTTTTTCTATATGAAAACATAATTCATTGCCCTCCTCGTCTGACAATGGTACATACGGTCTTCCTGTGATATGTTAATATCCTCACCAAGTCATCGCCAATCATCTAAAATCTGAAACTAATTGATCCTTCGAAGCTAATTTTCCTCGCCGACTTCTAAGACTTCTAACCATTTAAGTTCCACGAAAATTAGAGAACAAAAGAATACCCATCCAGCCTTCACTTTTCCAAGGTGCCTTCATGTCGGGCAATAAATCAAATTAAAAAAAAAAAAACTTCAACTGTCGAAAATCACGTTTGTTGGGAAAAGAGAGAAAAAATATCCATCCTCCACCTCAATCATTAAAAAAAAAAAAAGTGAATCACCTCCATGGTAGAACATTTCATCTGGTCAGCTACACACAGGTCATCCTCTGCAGATACCAACTTGATTTGACAGTTGAATTTTGAAATATCCACGAATGGAAAAATAATGAATCCAACTTCTTCCATGGCTTGAACATTTGTGCCAGGGTCATCGATACCCCACAACATCTCATCTGCATGTGAATACCGCCCGGGAGTACATCAATTTCATCACCTGTGCGACAGCGTGCGCCTCCATTACGCATGATCATCGCGATCGCAGCGATCTCGTCGCAATTCATAAATTTTGTCGCTGTCGATTTAATATGGAACACGCACTCCGTAAAGCATCGAACCGAACCGAAATAGTATGCCCAGAGCCCTTCCATTTCATAACCAAAAAGTGGGATTTGACATTTTTTTTCAAGGCTACGGCCAGTTGACGTTGTCACAGAGTGTTGATCATCATCGAACCATAGCCGGGCAGTGTCATCATCAGCGCAGAGTTTGTGTCTCTTTTCGGGCACACCATCACCATGTAGAGACCACTGACCTTGGACTTAAGTTTTGCACACTTGTCATGCCGTCCCGCTTTGCTTGTTCTAAATCACAATTTCAGTCTTTAATTGGACCGTGCGCATAAATTTCGTGCCAAGACATCTTAAGGGGCCAAACAAAAGAGGTTCGAAGAACCTAACCTCTCTTGTGGCCTTTTGCGTGGGTGATTCTTAATTTAGCTTTCCTGTGGTTTGCATCATTCCACGGAGTACTGGAGCTGAAAATGATCATCAATTATGCTCGCGTAGTCACCATTCTTTGACACTTTCCATGGAATTGGTTTACCCCTGTTGCCGGAAGTTATTAAGCGGGCTTGATGGAGGTTCTTAATTGACTAATGCGGTGCGAGGAGTTTTTTTTTTTTTTTAAAACCCGCTACATTTATGAGGCAGTTCTACGAATAATAATCGAGCAAGGGTGGGTGACCTGAAAAGGTTTTATAGGAATGGTGATTTAGTCAGGTTGTTGGTATAAGCTAAGAACGGATTTAAAGGCACCAATGATCAGCTTAAGGAAGGAAAACTATAAAAACTAGGCATTGACTCTGCTCTTAAAGAAAAGGAGCAACATATTAGGTTGTCTAGTCTGCATAAGGATATTACCACGTTGAAATTACTGGCTCAGTGGTACAATGCTTGGTGTGATGAATTGCCACCCAGAAGGTCTGGTTTCACTGGCCCTCTTCTGGCGATGGCGATGATCTGACAAGTTATACGAGTGGTATCAATTGTCAAGAAAAGCTTATCTCATCTTAGCCATTCGGATTCGGCATGAAATAGGAGGTCCCGCCATGGAACAGAAAGTACCCACAGACATATAAATGATTGTAAGAAAAAGCTATACCCTGGGTTGGTAAAAATTATTTTACTTGTTAGCACCCTAAAACCCTTGCACCTTTGCCCAGAGCAGAATTCCTGCCATACTTACTAACTTAAGTGGCGCTGCAGTCCGGAATGAACCTGGGCCTCAACCAACACGCCTCTTCAATTAGCCCGGTCCTTAGCTAACTACCTCCAGTTGCGCACTCCATGTTGGTTGAGGTCGGTTTTTACTTGTGCGCGCGACTTAAGGAGAGGCTTTCCTCTACTTCGTGCGACGTCTGGCTGGGAATCGAAGACTCTACGAGCCGGAGTATTGGTGTCCATTCGTTCCACGTGTCCTAGCCATCTTAAACGTCCTATGTGGAGTTTGATTTTGACAAGGGGGTACATCTTGAATAGTTCTTGGTTGAATCTTTGTATCTATAGCCCGTCAACAAAAACGGGACCGAAGATTTTTCAAAGAATTTTCCTCTCGAATCCACCAAGGATTTCTTCATCCGCTTTTGAGAAGGTCCATCCTGCATTACCGTGGAGAAGGACTGGGATGATCAGGGTATTATATAGGATCTCCTTAGTAGTTCGAGTGAGGGCTTTACTACTGAATTCTTCTTAGCCCGAAGAAACAGCGGTTGGAAAGAGTAATTCTTCGTTTAATTTCTGACGAGATGTTGTTGTCAGAGTTAATAGCGCCGCCGAGATAGATAAAGTCCCGTACTACCTCAAAGTTATATCTGTCAGTGGTGACATTCTGTCCAATAATTCGATGTTGTGTGTCCTTTCGTGTTGACATCGTATACTTCGTCTTGCAATCACATACTGCTGAACCCATTTTTGCCGCATCCTCCTCTATACTAGCAAACGTTCCTATGACATCACGTTGGGTCCTACCAATGATGTCAATATCGTCGGCGTATGCTAGTAGTTGCACCGATATTTGAAAAATTGTGCCTCTGGTGTTGGCTCGTGAGTTTTGCACAATTCTCCCAAGAATCAGATTGAAGAAGTCACATGACAGCGCATCGCCTTGCCCAAATCCTTTTTTGGTATCGAATATTTCGGTGAGGTCGTTTCCGACCCTGAGGGATCAGCGAGAATTCTCCATCGTCATCCCACACAAACGGCATTCCTCATAAAATCCCGAGTCGCTGTTCGCTCCTCGGAATGTTCGGACATCCAAAACACTGGATGCGTGCCTCTTGTCTATCGCAATGTGATCAATTTGGTTGACCGTTCGTTGATCTGGGGACCGCCATGTCCCCTTATGGATGTCGAGGTAAGGAAACCGTGTGCTGGCTCAGTGGCATTTTGTTCCGTAGCAAAGCCAATTAGCCTAAGTCCGTTACCAGACGTGTTGCGACAAGGCTGCTAAAGATGTCTTCTCTTCCTACCTTTGCGTTAAAATCTCCCAGCACGATTTTAATATCGTACTTCGGTAGTAGCTCATAGGTTTTGTCAAGGACCTCATAGAAGCAGTCCTTAACAGTCCTTTTTTTAGCGCATATAAGGCTTATGTTGGCGAATTTGGCCTTAAAGCGGATTATTACAACGCGTTCGCTAATGTCCTGGTAACATAAGATTTCTTGAATAAGTCTGGCTATCAAATTCGCATCCGTACCACTGTTTCTGCTCACCATAACACGACCGTAGTAGATGTAACAGTTTGTCATCCACTTTTTGCCAGGACCATCCCATCGTATTTCCTGTATGGCAGTAATGTCTTCTTTGTAGTTGGTTTGGGCTTCCGCTAGTTGTTCGCTTGCACCTCTCTTGTTTAATGTTCTCATATTCCATGTGCAGATATAAATGTCCTTGTTCGTCGTTTTCGTTTAGCAGGGTCAACAATGAAACCAGTCTTTTCCGAGGCTATTGGTTGCTCCGTAACATAAAGTTTTTTCTTTGGTTGGGTATTAAACCCAAAGCACAACCCCAAACCTGGGGTGCCAGTTACAACTTATTAGATACACTTAGGACACGGGGCCATCAGTATCCAATACGGGATTGAGCGCTGCTTCATGGGTCCTGACTAACACTTGAAACAACCTGTTGTCCAAATATTTCGAAGCAGCTAGTCTAGGTTCTTAGAGCGACACCTCTCTTTATTCCCAATCGCGGGTTTAACATGTCATCCAGTCCTAATTCGTCCAATTGCGTCAGAAAAAACTCGGTTAACATGGCCCTATACCGCGCACCGTCCACTGTTGTCGTTTGACCAGCGGTGTTCTCGAAAAAAAATGGCCCGATGACTCCTCCAGTATGAACAGCGTACCATGCAGTAACTTTGAGCGGGTGTAATGGCTCCTCGTGCATTACCCGTCTATTTTCGGTGCCCCAGAAGCATTAGTTTTCCTTGTTCACGTACCCGTTGAGGTGGAAATGAGCCTCATCGTTCCTTATGATTTTGGTCGGAAAATCGTCCACTTCATCCTCAAGATTGAGGATGGCTTGAACGTAGGTTACACGCGTTTGGCTGTCGACAGGCAGCAGCTGATGCACGGTCTGGACTTTGTATGCAAACATGCGCAAGTCTTTCACCGAAATTCGCCTTAGGGACGACTAGCTAATGGCTAATTGCGAGACACTGTTGTCGTTTGACCAGCGGCGTTCTCGAAAAAAATGGCCCGATGACTCCTCCAGTATGAACAGCGTCCCATGCAGTAACCTTGAGCGGGTGTAGTGGCTCCTCGTGGATTACTCGTCTCTTTTCGGTGCCCCAGAAGCGTTATTTTTCCTTGTTCACGTACCCGTTGAGGTGGAAATGAGCCTCATCGTTCCTTATGATTTTGGTCGAAAAATCGTCCACTTCGTCCTCGAGATTGAGGATGGCTTGGGCGTAGGTTACACGCGTTTGGCTGTCGACAGGCAGCAGCTGATGCACGGTCTGGACTTTTTATGGAAATATGCGCAAGTCTTTCACCGAAATTCGCCTTAGGGACGACTGGCTAATGGCTAATTGCGAGGTACGGCGTCTGGTCGATGTTTCCGGTGACAGCTCGACATCCTCGGCAGAACGAGCAATCCAGGGCCGACCACTCTTGGCAACATCTCGTTTGGTCCCAAACTCTTCAAGGTTGGTGGCCAAACGGCGCAGTGTTTGCGCAGTCGGTGTCGGACGGCCGGGGAATCGGCGACGGAATTCGCGCTGCGCCAACACTACAGACTTATTGTTACGCAAAAAATAGAGACGATTGTTCCGCGTTCTTGGGGAGTGTATATCTCCATGGCTTGTTCATTTGTATTCTACATCTGCCTGGTACACAAATGTCAAAACAGATTTGCCATTTTCCGCCATTTGCAAAAATAGGAGCATCTCCGAATAGGGTGATTTCTTTTGGCCCACCTTGTAGTATACCTTCCCGGCGGACACCCTGTTTTAGCTTTAAAAAATAGAGTACACCCTTATACCATCAATCATTATGGCCCACCCTGTATTTCATAAAAAGACCATGAATCGTTTTTGATTTTCATTTAGTCCGTTTATTTATTTAATATTTAGTTTATCTGTTTTATTTTTTTTTCGCATTAACATTTGCATTGCTAATAGCTACCTTATTTACATGGTATATAAGGAAGCTATGAATTACATACTGCAGGTCTAGTTGTGGGTTTTTTTCTTTCACTAAACTCAATTAATTTTTAATTTTAATTCATTTTTACTTATATGTAAATAATAATCATGTATAAATTATCGAATAGGAATTTGTTTATAACTAATTTATTTACAAATGAGACTTAGTTTTATTTTATGTTTTTTTTTAAATATTTTCTTTTCCGTTTGTAGATCACCGTTATGATATATTTACATTAAACTTTAAACCAACTGAAATAGTTTTCCTTCTATTAATAAAAATCTTAATTTTGTTTTTTTTGTAATGCTTATTAATTTAATTTTTAAACTTTAATATATTATCATAGCTAAAATCTAATTACGAATATAGTATAACAACTTTTTTTGTCTTTATGCTAAGTTTTCTTTTTTTTTTAAACTTAAAGGATACAGGCAGTCGCACGCGCACCGCAGTCCATTGAAATGTAAAATATTTTGTGCAGATATCCTTAGGATATGGCTGACATTTTTAACAAAGGTCAGTATTTTAAAAATTATCTTTTTTATAAAATACATTATTAGCGATAATTATTTTTAATAAACTATTTTTTTTATTTTTAAAATTTTATTTGTTATCACTTTTTGATTATAGACTTAAGTATTTTTTTTTAGTTCAGTGATCTTGTAGGATTAAAATTTGTTGAGTTACAATTATTGAATTGTTTTCGAGGGAAAGTTATTCTGTCGGTGGAATTTAAATAATTAAAAGAGACAAACAATTTTATTTAATTGAGCCGCAACTTATATACATGGGAATTACTGAATATTTTAGGGTTTTGGGGGTTACCAGGATCAAAGTCTAAACGTTTTCATTATTTTGCCTTCTCGATTTTTCATCGCTTATTGAAGGGATGGAAAACAGAAACCCATCATATGTTTATTGAAAAAATCTAGTACCTACAAATTATTCATTCCTCACTTACGGAACCTTGCTCTACTACAGATTGCTCGGAAATTTTCGTGAACTTAATAAATAGAACCGGCTTTATCCTAAGATGGATAATGAGGGTAGACTCTGAGTGGCTTAAACTTGCCAATGCCCAGTGGTTGTAACTCTAACTATACATCAAGTGCTTATGTTTGACCTCCAAGTGGTAACCATCTGGTACTGGTCTCATCCAACCGGATTTGACCTGCTAAACGATAAGCGCAAGTGTTGATAACACGACGAAAAACAGCAATAACATGAGAGAATGCCACGAAATGAATACCCGACCTGATGTCCCAGGCGAGCATAGACAAGCTGCTTTGACATGTTCGGACAACATGTTGTCTAGGAATTTCAAGGGTTAGTCAGGCCCTTTGAACAGAGATGGTGGCAGATGAACCGAAAGGCCAACGGCAGTGCTCAATCACTTAGTCGGTCGATGCTGATAGCCCCCTGTCCCAAAGGTACCTAATAAAGAACAACTGGCCCTCCAGGTTGGGGGTTGTGCTTTAGGTTAACTACCTGGAATGTGACCTGGTGATAAATGTTATAAGAGAAACGGTCCTCATACGCTGCCCAGCAATGGCTGAAGGTGGCTGTTTAGCTTATTCTGTTATAAGCGAATTACACAGACGGATTATTAGGAAAGTATCGAAGTGTGATTGTTATAGTTTCCATTTATTAAAGAAATGAAACATATGATACGACTACAATCCGCTGTGCGCATCGTTGAATACCCTATCCCATCTTATCCCAATAATAAATGCCCCCAAAAAGGGTGTGCTGCTAAAAACTGAATGAACCTTAATCAGAAGGTTTATCTAAATATTTTGTGGTTTAAAAAAAAATCGCCATCAAAAAGCGGGAGTGGGTTAAAATGATGTATTGACGAAATGTTCAAATTATTATTCTCAAAATATTTTCATAGACATTTTTTGCGAGTTTTCCTAAAATTGCCCCGAATGTTTTTTTTAAAGAAAATGCCACCAAAAAGTGGGCTGCTTATTGCCTGTTGTAATCCGATAAACAAAAATTGGTTAGACATGGAATTCGATTAGGAACATCGGTATTCTGCTCAATTCGAAAGCCGTGAGGTTTTTTACCTCTTTACTACCAAACACAACTAAGCACAACCAACCTTAGACATTATAGTAAGCCAGGTAAGCGACGCAATCTGAAACGGTCTAGGAATTTGAATTTAATTGACAGACATTCACCGAAGGTGTCATTACTGCATACTATTTATGGAGTAGACAGCTCTTTATCTTTTTTGTACCTATCCGACTCCATTAATTTAGAAAAAGCTTGACATGGGAGCCATATTTATTCATAAATTCAGCGATTCGTCAAAAGCGGGCTCTTTGGAAAATTGGAGATTAAATAGTAGGCATAGAGTGCCTCAACATAGCTTTTGGCACTTAGAGAATGGGACCTTCTGTGTAACCATGATTCCGAACGTCAAATTTGAGAGCTTTCTTATGACAGTTTTGTGCTTTTGAATATTTGTTTAGACTTTCGCAAGAGTGAACACACATTTAGGTGTTGCTACCTTCAAGCCAACCATTAAGCCAATGCACTCACGAAGAGCTGTTTGGACTCCTACACATAAAAAAGCTACCTAAAATCCAATGAATCATTTGCCTTAACATTGTGTAGTTGCATCTGGCGACCTAAAGCTTTTAACCACAGGTATCGCATTTAGATTATTTTGTGTGTTTAAGGGACACAATCTTTCCACCTACACTGTCACTTTGACTACCCAAGGAAAAAGTCTTTGTTCCGACGAAACCAGTAGCCTCAGAAAGGACGGATTTCATTGTTGACGACTTTGCAAAATGAAATACAAATTTTCGGCGCAACAGGCTCGTTAGTACCCAGAGCCAAGCTTTCGCACGACCTTTCATGTGTGTGTGTGTGTACTTCTGGACGATGGCGGGACCTCCTGATTAATGCCGACTTCGAACGGCAAAGTAAAGATAAGCTATTCTTGACTATTCATACTACTCGGATGTTTTGCCAGATAATCACGAGAGGAAGGCTAGTAAAAAATCATTTCGGTGTTGCTACGGCTTGGAATCGAACCCGGACCGGACCCTTCTGCACGGCAATGCGCGGCGGTTCATCGCACCAACCATCACGCCACTGAGCCCATCTGTTGACTACTTTGATAAATGAAAAACGGACAACGACGTTCGTATCTGCACCTGGAATGTGAGAACATTAAACCGGAGAGATGCAAGCACACAACTAGCGGAAGCCTAAACTGCTGCAACGCAGACACTACTACCATCCAGGAAATACGATGGGATGGGCCGGACAAAAAGAGGATGAAAAACTGTGACATATACTACGGAACGTGTTATTGTGAGCAGAAACAGCGACTATTCCGATGGGGATTTTTTATTAGTGCCAAACTTAGCCAAGAAGTCTTATATTTCCAACATATCAGCGAACGCATTGTAACAATCCGCATCAAGGTCAAATTCGCCAACATAAGTCTTATATGCTGTGCTGGGTTTCTCCCGCCCACCAGCAAGAAACCTCTGCTTTGATGAGGAATGCCGACAGATGCTCGCAGCCAAGAACGAGGCCTACAAGGCTAAGCTGCAGGTGAAGACGAGAGCTGTCGTTGAGCTTTATAGGCAGTTAAGAAGGGAAAAACACCCGCTTTTCAGAAAGAAGAAAAAAGAGCTAGAAAAACGCGCGATCGAGGATGTAGAGAGGTGCCACTCCAGGAACGATGTTCGCAATTCTTACCAAAGTGTAAAGCGTCCAGGCCAAGTATATCTACAACGCTCGAACAGAATCCTGTCGAGATGAACAAGGAAATATCGTCGCTGAGACACAGTCGATACTGAGGATATAGAAGAACCACTTCTGCAGACTGTTAAGCGGCGATGACAAAAAACATTCCGCTGTCAGGCAAACGCAACCAGGACAGCAATATCTAAACTCAAGCTAAAAAGGGTGCCAGAAATAACGGCCTTTCCGCTGAGCTTTATAAATCCGGCAGAGATGTCTTGGTAAATAACATCCACCATTCCGAAGCCAAATCTGGTCGGATGTAAGTATACCTGAAGAATTAAACCTCAGCATCGTTTGCAGGATCCACAAACAAAGGGACCTATTAGCAATAAGTCTACTCAACATCGGCTTCAAGTATCCCTTATCAGTGTGGTTTTAAGCCAGGAAAGTCCACAGCTGGTCAAAAATGCATTCTTCGGAAGATCCTGGAAAAAACCCAAGAAGTCCAAATCGATACCCATCACCTATTCATCGATCTCAAAGCCGCATACGACAGTATTTATAGAGACGAACTATTCAGAGCCATGTGTAGGTTGGTATACCGCCCAAACTCGTCCGTTTGTGTAGATTGACGATGGAGAATTCTCGCTGCTCCGTCATGGTCGGAAACGACCTCACTGACACATTCGATATCAAAAACGGATTTAGGCAAGGCGATGCGCTGTCATGTGACTTCTTCAATGTGATTCTTGGGAGGGTTGTGCCGAATTCCCCAGCCAATACTAAAGGTGCAATCTTCCATAGATCGATGCCACTACTACCATACGTCGACGATATCGACATCATTCGCAGGACTCAACGTGATGTCACAGCCACGTTCGCTTATATAGATAAGGAAGGGTTTAGCAGTTAATGAGGGCAAGAGGAAATATATGCTGTCAACACGAAAGGACACACAACATCGACAAAAAGGACGGAATGTCACCATATACAGATATAACTTTGAGGCAGGACGGGACTTTGTCTATCTCGACGGCGCTATAACTCTGACAACAACATCTCGTGAGAAATTAAACGAAGAATTTCTCTTGACAAGCGCTGTTTCATCGGGCTAAGAAGGCAATTCAGTAGTAAAGCAATCAGTCGAACTACTAAGGAGATCCTATATAAGACCATCCCAGTCCTGCTCTACGGCGCTGAAGCATGGACCGTCTCAAAAGCGGATAAAGACATCCATGGTCGATTCAAGAGGAAAATTCATCGAAAAATCTTCCGTCCCGTTTGCGTTGACGGGCTATGGAGACGAAGGTTCAACCAAGAACTATACGAGCTGTACAGCGACATGCCCCTGTTCAAAAAAAACTCCGAATTGGACGTTCAAAACGCCTCAAAACGAATGAGTGGACACTAATACTCCTGCTTGCAGAGTCTTAGATTCCGAGCCAGACGACGGACGCAGTAGAACACAAGGGCTTCGCCTTAAGTGGCGCGCACAAGTAGAAACCGACCTCAAACAACTTGGATTGCGCAGCTGGTGGCAGTTAGCCAAGGGCGCTAATTGGAGAGGCATGTTGGTTAAGGCCGAGGTTCATTCCGGAAAGTAGTGCCACTTATGTAAATTAGTACTTGAGTCTTCTAAGTTCGTTTCATTGTTTGCTTGCCATCTACAAATAATAATTTTTGGTTCTACGAAGTTCTTGTCATTGTATACTCATGAATGTTTATAAGACTTCCGCAAGAGGTGATGCAGTGAAAATTTCAGGATTATAATTAAGGGCTTTTCACTCCCCAGACAATTTAGCTGACCACTAGACCAATGCTATTACAGGCTTCAAAGTGAAGCTTTTTTTATATTTGAGAACAAGCTTTCTTGTTGCATATTGATGGACAGTGTCAAGTTTTGACACCTAGAGTGGTGCGATGATGTAAAATCTATTCGTTCCAGACACTGTTTTGATCACTAGAAATGCTAAACCAATATGGTTTTGGCTATGGTTGACAAAAATCCCTTGTTCTCACTTTCATTCGTTGTTATCACTGCTCGGCGGGCATATGACGTGAACAATTATTGTGCAAAATTTTTGTGGACTTCGTTGGTTATCATGCTCGAAGCCTAGCTGACGATCTTCAAATCTGAAGATTGAAGATTTGAAGAACTAATGCTACAAGTTTTGATATATAATGCTAAGTGGCCTCATAATCCACTGTAATGCTGTCCAGAGATATTTTTTTGGGTGACAATACCTTCGGTCCAATACTGCAGCGAAACAGTGAAAATGCAAGGTCATTCTTGGTTCGTCTAGTTATAGTAATTAAAGTTGCTCGAGACATTAAGTATTACGGCCTCGAAAATGGGGACTTACACCCCAAGGACATGAAGTCAGATCTATATCGATCTAAGTGTGGCAGGGAGAGACATAGAGTCTTAATTTCAACTTACTTCGGCTAAGTTAAGAAGGTTGCTAGAAGTTTGGCAAGTCTGGTGTGTGAAATGGGATCTTTGGGATTAATCCTGAAACACGCATCTGAAGTTACTTTGATGTGCAAATAGAAGGGCGGAATGAACCAAAATCTAGCTTATGTCCTGAATGTTCGATATGTTCAATTAATAGGGGGAAAGGTTTTTTTTTTTTTAGTTTATGATGACCCTATCTGATTAGATATCCATGTCCCACATATCCATGTTCCAAAAATGAAAAACGTTTACACTTTGCTCATAAGGTGCTAAGGATGTCCAAGTTAGCCTCTCCGCTTTTAAACATTAAATATCAAGATTTCCGCCAAGTGGTGGCCCTCCATACCTCCCCATACGCAAAGATAATCTCAAGACTGAATGCAAAATAATTCAAAATCCCCATGAAATATCGACCCACAATAAACAAACAAAAAAATAATTCTTTGAGCTCCAGTAGCTTTTCAAAATCCGCTCCCCATAGGATGAACCTTTATCACATTTCGAACTCACCTTCCATTCATACCCTTAACCAATCCATTTATAATACATAGCTCCACTCCAAAAAGCACTTAAACCAAATCCATTGTCAGACGACGAGACCATAGCCCCCGCATGACATCCACATGACTGTATGCCATTTCGTTTTAAAATTCCACCTTCCAAATGCTCTCCTGATGCTCCCAGTATGACAATCAAGTATTCCCCGGCGCAACTTTCCGTCGATTCTCACTCGAGCGAGTCTTTTTGCCCGACCTGGCCGGGCTGCTATTATTGTCTTTGATATTTTTGGCCACTGGGAGTGCCGCTGCAACGGCGCTATTGTTCTTCCCCGCTACAACTGTCAGCGACTGAGCCTGATCAAACAGTGTGGCTGAATGTCCTTTGGCCGATGATAGGATACTATTCGTTTGGATGTGTGTATTGTTGTCGTGATAGTGGGCAGCGATATCATCACGAAAGGCCAGGAAACCCAATTGAGCGTGTGATGCCTCATTCAGTGCCCTCGACCGAATACAGGCACGATATTGATCGGCGGTTAAACGTTGTCCACTGCTCACACCGGTGCACACCTGTGGATGATTGAAGGAACTAATTAGTCAATCATCTTCAAGGATATGCGCCTATATACAGGAGTGCGTGATGTGTTTCTATTCATCATCATCAAGAGCAGAGCAGCGGATAAATTTGAAGTGGAATGCAACACTTTGATGATGATGAACATCATACACCCAGACATGTGTCAGAGGAAAGCTAAACATGGTAAGTTGAATCAGGATGGGGTCGGGTGGATTCTATGGGTTCGGGAGGACATAAAAGAATACAGATTTTCAATTGGACTATTAGGGTTTTCTTCTGTCTTACCTTGGGATGCCATATGTGAAAGATGCCCGGATCGGTGGCACGGATGATTTTAATATTCGAACGAACGTACTTCCGATAGAGCATTACATCCTCGCCGCCCCAGCCGACAATCTCCTCGTCGAAGCCACGTATCTTTAGAAAATCTGACCTGAATTTTAAATACAAAAAGAAAACAGAACAGAAAATAAAATGAGAATACGAGAGAAAGAGAGAGAAAAAGAAGGATTGCATCAGTTGAAGGCAGGAAATTCATCGAGGGATATCAAAGATTAAAGGTGGGAAGAGTATGACTTGCAGGTTGGGAAACGTTTTCAGTTCAGGATTTTTATTTTTATTTTTTGGGGAAGGTATTTGTTGTATTGCGGATTTTAAATATGGCCGCTTATTGCATTTGGTTCAGATTCAAAGAAGTAGGGTAGGCAGGTAGAGGTGGCGGTTCAAAGAACCCTAGTAGCACTGATATGCCATTTTGTTACCATGACTCATGTGACCTTTTTGTTATGGTTGTTGAGGATGTGATACCATCGGTGTCAAGGTCTAGCCTGTGTGGCTAAGAAAACGGATAAAATCTTGTATCCTTTTCCCAGCGACGTCGCTGAGGTCGTCCAAGATAGGTTGGTCTAATGCTCGCAATCTGGCTCTTGCTAGATGAAATGGGAGAGGGTTTCTCTCTCATTAGCGTTCCCGTGACGATCGCTGTAACTCTTGCGATATCTGGGCGGGTTCTATTCAGTAGGTCGTTAATTCAGTTTTTGTCGTTGGTCAGCCATATCTTCATCACTATGACCAAAGATTATAAAGTCATACAGATGACGCGTTGAGAACAAAAAACAGAAACTCTTGCTCACAGGCTTCATGGTACGGGTCGGAGGTGTGCATGTGCACACATGAGAAACGAGTCCAAACATATGGCGGGCTGTGCCAGTACGACACGCCATAAAACAATTTTTCTTGTATGCAGTGCGTCATCTGTATGACTTTATAATTTTTGCTACGACGCAGTTTGTTAACCTTCGCCATTTGGAAACTATGAGTGTATTTGTCCCTTGAGCGCAACTAGCGGGATATGGATCCTTGCTGCAAGTGAGCCATGTAGAGCTAAGCCATGCCTGGCCAGCTCTTCAGAACCTTCATTTCCTTCAATATCACTGTGAGTAGTGTGTCCCTGAAGCGTTCGCCCTGGTGGCCAAGTTCTGTCCGGCATTCCTGTACCAGCTTGGAGGATATGGCGTTGAGTATTACTGAGCTCCATAAAGTAGTATCTTTAATGTGTAAGTCGAAAGGCAAGAGATACAATAGCACAGTAAGAGCATCCGTTGGCGCCGACCTGAGTACGCCAGTGGTGCCTATACTGGCTGTTGTTTGCAGCCTTTTTAGTTTTGTGAGGTTGTAGCCTCTATTCAGTAAGAGCTTCCATAAGAGTGAGCCATATGTGAGAATTGAACGAACCACTGCTGTGTACATTCATAAAGTAATCTTTGGTTGAAGGCAACACTTATTTCCAAAGGTTTCGCTGCAAACATAGAAGGTAGCACACACCTTCCTTACTCTGTGTTCGATTTTGCGTTTCCAGTTAAGTTTTGGGTCAAACATAATACTCAAGTGTGCGCCATTTAGACGGGGGAGCATGAAATCGGGTATTTTGGTTTAAGAGGCGAATAGCTCCAATCTCGTTTTGCTCGGGCTTACACCGAGGCCACAACTTGCACCCCAGGTGCTGACCTTGCCTAGATGATTTAGCCCCCATGATTTAGCTCATCAAAGAGCAGAATTTTCCTGACACTAGTATTACCACGTCATCCACCTACGCAACCACTTTGACCAGTTCTTCGTCTAGTTTACCTGGAATTTTATTTATTAGAATTAGCCAGAGTAGAGGAGAGATGACACCGATGGCGTTCCTCTATGGAAAATTGTTGTTAAATGACTGCTGCCAAGTGTTACCCAGATAATTCTAGTTCAGAGCAGAGACTTTCCCTTGGCTTTTAGATTCCTCTATCTTCAGCTCGGTCAGAGAACGAGAACGTTGTTGAAAGCTCGAATGTCGAAGAATAATGGCAACTATGCCCACTAGCCATTTGATCAGCTGCATATCAGTAGGTTTCTCGCGCCCACCAACTAGAAACCCCTGGTTTAATGAAGAATGCCGACATATGCTCGCAGCCAAGAACGAGGCCTAAAGGCTAAGCTACAGGTGAAGACGAGAGCTGCCATTGAGCTCCATAAGCAGAGAAGAAAAGGAGAACACCGGCTTTTCAGAGAGAAGAAAAAATCGCGTGATCGATAATATAGAGAAGTGCCACTCCAGGCACGATGTTCGCAAGTTCTACCAAAGTGTAAAACTGCAAAGCCAATAACAAGGCTCGAACAGAACCCTGTCAAGATTAACAAGGAAATATCGTAGTTGAGATGCTAAAGATATAGAAGAACCACTTCTTCGGACTGTTTAACGACGATGACGATCAATCTTTCGCTGTCAGGCAGAACGACCCATTCAATATTGTCGACGACAGCGAAAACTACCAATCACCCGAACTGAGTGAAGTGAGGATAGCAATATCTAAACTCAAGCTTTATAAGGCGACCGGAAATGATGGCCTTCCCGCTGAGCTTTCTAAAGCCGGTGGAGATGACTTGGTAAGTAACATCCCCAATTCAAAAGCCAAATCTGGTCCGATAAAAGTATTTCTGATCAATGGAACATCAGCATCGTTTACATGATCCACAAAATAAGGGACCCTCTGAGCTGCACCAAAAACCAAGTCTCCTAAGCATCGTCGACAGGGTCGGAAACGATTTCACCGACACATTCCATAACAATATAAGGATTTAGGCAAGGCAATGCGCTGTCATGTCACTTCTTCAATTGGATTCTTAAGAGTACTGTGCAAAACTCCCGAGCCAACACCAGAGGCACAATTTTTCAAAAATCAGTGCAACTACTACGCCGACGATATTGACATCAATAGTAGGACTCAACGTGGTAACATTGCCAGGTTTGCTAGTATAGAGAAGGAAGCGGCAAAAATGGGTTTAGCAGTAAATGAGGGCAAGACAAAGGACACACAAGATCGACGAATTGGACAGAACGTCACCATTGACAAATATAATTTTGAGGTAGTACGGGACTAACTCGGCTCCGATATTAACTCTGACAGCAACATCTCGTCAGAAATTAAACGAAGAATTACTCTTGACAAGCGCTGTTTCTTCGGGCTAAGAAGGCATTTAGTAGTAAAGCCGGCACTCCAGCTACTAAGGAGATCCTATATAAGACCATGATCATCCCAGTCCGGCTCTGAAACATATACCGTATCAAAAGCAGTTAAAGAAATCTTTGGTCGATTTGAGAGGAAAATTCTTCGAAAAATCTTCGCTCCCGTTTGCAATGACGAGCTATGGAGACGAAGATTCAACCAAGAACTATACGAGCTGTACAGCTACATGTCCTTGGTCAATAAAACTCCGCATTGGACGTTGGACGATGGCTTAGACATGTGGAACAAATGAACGCCAAAACTCCGGCTCTCAGGGCATAAGATTACCAGCCAGACATCAAACGCAGTAGAGGAAGATCTGACCTTAAGTGGTGCGCATAAGTAAAAACCGACCTCAATCAACTTGGAGTGCGCAACTTTAGACATTTAGCTAAGGACCGGGCTAATTGAAGAGTTATATTGACTGAGGCCCAGGTTTATTCCGGACTGCAGAGCCACTTAAGTAAGTAAGTAAGTAAGTAACTTGACAAGACTCGTGTGCCATCTGTCAAAAAAAAAAAACCGTTGGAAAAAAACCATCTTGGTGTATCACCCGTTATTACTTAAGGCAAAAATTATAAAGTCATACACATGACGCACTGCATACAAGTTCAATGGCGGGTCGTACTACGCAGCCCGCCATACATCAAAAGTTTCTGTTTTTCGCTCTGAATGTGTCATCTGTATGACTTTATAATCTTTGCTTAAAGTCAACCCAAAAATTAAATAAGTCCAACCGACTTCAGGTCCAGATATGTTGCAAACTCTACCTCCACATTAAAATAACGCATGTTTTTGAAATCTGACTTTTCTTGGCATCTCAGTTTTCAAAAATGTTGTTCTTCAATTTTTCAAGCTCAACGAAATGAAGTTCATTATCTCATCGAAGGTGCATAAAAATCGCTTCTCATAAATTTAAACACGAACAAGCATTCTGGCACCAAAAATATTTTCCAATAATGATTGACAAAAAAAAAATAAAATTATACACAAAAAATCTTTCCTTTCCTCTCTTGTAGTACATACTGTACCATTCCCATTCACATAATTTAAAACCGATGATAGGAGATTGAAAGAGGGATTGTGCCATGGTGCACATTTCGTACACAAGAGAGGTTGGGAAATTTCATCGTTGTGAAGGAGCGCAAGGATGTTGTTGGAACATATGGTTTCCATGAAGGATTTATGGAATCACTTAAACTTACCGGTACTGACAGGTCATTCCGTAGCCAAAGTCACGCCAGAAGCCAGTATCACGAGAAATCAATAGTTGATCCGTTTCAGGTGGCACCTCCTTACCCTGCAGCGTGTACACAACATGTGGATTGTACAAACTGAAGACGACTGGATAGTAGACCTGCAAATGAGCAACAGAAGGATATAAGTTGTCATTCGATGAAGATATATATTAGTGTGTGTGTGTGTGTGTGTCTATTGAGTAAACCCACCACACCTGTGAGTATCCAGGATGGCAAATAATCTAAATGAAAATCACTGGCACATTTGCCATTTCGCCAACAATAAAGTTTCTGGATAAATTTTCTTCTTTTCACTAGGAGACACAGGGTGTAGGGATGAGTACGTATAAGGATGAACAAAACAAGGATGGGCAGAATATTCAATGGAATCGTGGTGAATCTATGTGCAATTGAAGAGGGTGCGGAGCACGGAAACGGGGGAAAAAAGACAAGAAGAAGAAAATTAAATAAATCGGCTAGATTGGGATTTCCTCTTTTATTGGATTTATGCAAAAAGAGAAAGAGGACGCACAGGTGCACATCCTGGAGTGCGGATAGAACAATATGCCACGCTTGGGGATGAAATGGTGTAGGTACCTCTATTTTTAGTTGAACACGGCTTAGGGGTATATATCCGTTTAGTTCAATCGGAGGAAATGTTATTTTATGCAAATTCCATCGAAAGGTTTACAACGGATGTACCAATCGGTGTGGGGTATCCCCGTGATTTGAAAGTTGGAAATCGATGGAAAAACTATTAGGCGGCTTGTCAATTAGAAGAGCATGCATTGGTGGGTCTTCAAAATTGTTCAACAATCATCGGATAAGGGGATTACATTCGGTATTTCATGTTGCGGATTCAATCTAATGCTCAAGGTATACCTAAACTTTTCCAAGTGGACACCAGACGTTCATGTCAAGTTCGAAAGAAGCAACAAAAAGGTGTCGTTATTCTAAAATTAGCAAAAATACAAATTTTTGATGGAACAGGTTCGTTAGTAACCAAGGCTGAGCTTTCGCACAACCAGTCATGTGTGCGTGTGTACTTCTTGCACTATAGCGGGACCTGTTTTATGCCGAATCCAAAAGGCGAATTTGAGTTATGCTTTCCTTGACAACTGATACTACTCGGATGATTTTTCAGATCATCACGAGAGGAGGGTGAGTGAAAAATCATTAAGGTGTTGCTATGGCTGGGAATCGAACCCAGAACTTCTGCGCGGCAGTTAATCGCACCAACCATCGCGCAACTAACACCGACATTCTAAGCCAACGAAATAGAGAAGTAGAAGTTTTTGATAAAATAAGACCGCAATTCGATGTTTGAATCGTCAAAAGTCCTATGGGCCTGCACCATTCCAACTCTCAAATAACTTTTTTACTCACATACTTAAGTAGCGCTACAGTCCGGAATCAACGCCTCAGCCAATATAACTCTTCAATAAGCCCGGTCCTTAGCTAAATGTCTCCTGTTGCGCACTCCATGTTGGTTGTGGTCGGCTTTTACATGTGCGCGCCACTTAAGGCAAAGTCTTCCTCTACTGCGTCCGACGTCTGGCTGGGAATCGAAGACTCTGCGTCCAGGAGTATTTGGGTCCATTCGTTCTGCATGTCCTAGCCATTTTAAACGTCCAATGCGAAGTTTCTTGACCAGGGGCATGTCGATGTACAGCTCTTGGTATAATCTTCGTCTCCATAGCCCGTCAAACGGGACCAACGATTTTTCGATGAATTTTTCTCTCAAATCGACCAAGGACTTCTTCACCCACTTTTCACACGGTCCATGCTTCAGCGCCGTGGAGCAGGCCCGAGATGGTCAGGGTCTTATATAGGATCTTCCCAGAAGTTCGATTGAGGGTTTTACCACTTAGTTGCCTCCATAGTCCGAAGAAAAAGTGGTTGACAAGAGCAGTTCTTCGTTTCATATCTGACGAGATGTTGTTGTCAGAGTTAATAGCGAAGCTGAGGTAGACAAAGTCCCGTACTAACTTAAAGTTATATCCGTCAATGGTGATGTTCTCTCCAATTCGTCGATGTTCTGTGTCCTTTCGTGTTGACAGCATCCACCTAGTCTTACCCTGAACCCATTTTTGCGGCTTTTCTCTATATGCAAGCAAACGTTGCTCCGACAGTAGGTTGAGTCCTGCCAATGATGTCAATATCATCGGCGTGTACTAATAGTTGCACCGATTTTTGAAAAATTGTGCCTCTGGTAACGGCTCGGGAGTTTTGCACAATCCTGTCAAGAATCACATGACTGCGCATCGCCTTGCCTAAATCCTTTTTTGCATCGAATGTGTCGGTGAATCGTTTCTGATCCTGATGGAGCAGCGATAATTCTCTACCTTCATCCTACACAAACGGACGAGTTTGGGCGGTATACCAAAACTAGACATGTCTCTGTACAGTTCATCTCTACAAATGCTGTTGTATGCGGCTTTGAAATCGATGAATAGGTGGTGGGTATAGATTTGGACTTTCGGTTTTATTTGATTTGATTTGATCGATTGTGGACTCTCCTGGGTTTTACTACTGCCGGGCTCAGTTGCGAGATGTTTAGTGCGATGAACTGCCGTTGCAACACCTAAATGATTTTTTACTAACCATCCTCTTGTGATGATCTGACAAATCATCCGAGTAGTATCAGCTGTCAAGGAAAGTTTACCTCAAACTCGCCGTTCGGAGTCGGCATAAAATAGGAGGTCCTACAATCGTGCAAGAGGTACACACGAACACATGAATGGTTGTGAGAAAGCTCGGCAGTGGGTACTAAAGAGCTTGTTGCGCCAAAAATTTGTAGTTTTTGTCGACTGTCCTGGCCTATAACCACACCGATAAGGCCCGATCAGGTTATTGGTAAACCGTTTCAGGCGTTCACATATTACGGCAGAAAGGATCTTGTAGGCGATGTTGAGGAGACTTATGCCTCTGTAGTTGGCAAAACTCAGAGGGTCTCCTTTTTGTGGATCGGGCAATCGATGCTGAGGTTTCATTCATCAGGCACACTTTCATCCAACCAGATTTGGCTTATGACCTGGTGGATGTTGCTTACCAAGTCATCTCCTGCCGGCTTTCTACAGCTCCGCGGGAAGGCCATCATTTCCAGCAGCCTTGTTAAGCTTGAGTTTAGGTATTGCTATCCCCACTTCACTCAGCTCGGGTGGTTTGTGGTTTTCGCTGTCGTCGCCAGTTTTGAATGGTTCGTTCTGCCTGATAGCGGATTGTTGTACGTCATCGCCGTTCAACAGTCTGCAAAAGTGGTTCTACCATATCATCAGCACTAACTGTGCCTCAACTACGATATTTCCATGTCCATCTCGACAGGATTCTGTTAGAGCCTTGTATTCTTCGCTTTGACGTTTTACCCATCGTTAAAACTTGCGAACATCGTTCCTGGAGTGACACCTCTCTATATCCTTGATCGCGCGCTTTTCTGCCTCTTTTTTCTTCTTTCTGAAAATTCGGTGTTCTTCCCTTCTTCTCTGCCTATAGAGCTCAACGGCAGCTCTCGTCTTCACCATCAGCTTAGCCTTGTAGTCTTCGTTCTTGTCTGCGACCATCTATCGGCATTCCTCATCAAACCAAGGGTTTCTTGCTGGTGGATGCGAGAAACCTAGCACATCAGCTGCGGCGGATCTAATGGCTTGTTGGCATCGTTGCCATAGTTCTTCGACATTCGATGCTGGTGGTATGGTGTTAATCGAGAGGTTTAGGGATACGCGTAGCGCGAAGTTCTTTGCGGGGTCGTTCAACAATAAATTTTTTCACAGTATTTCTGGATTGTTGCGGCGTGGTTTTCTTATTATGGCTGCAACAAGAAAGTGTCCCGAGTCGATGTTAGCTCCTCCGAATGTTTGAACATTCAAAATACTGGATGCGTGCCTCTTGTCTATCGCAATGTGATCAATTTGGTTGAACGTTCGTTGATCTGGAGACCGCCATGTACCCTTATGAATATCGAGGTTAGGAATTCGTGTGCTGTCTATAGTGGTATTTCGATCCGTAGCGGTTGTCGCTCATAAGTTTCGTCGAGGAGCTTTTAGAGGCGCATAAAAGGCTTATGTTGGCGAATTTGACCTTAATTCGGATTGTTACAGTACTTTCGCTAATGTCTTGGAAACATAAGACTTCCTGCCTAAGTCTGGCACTTATATCAAATCCGCATCCGAATAGTCGCTGTTTCTGCTCACAATAACACGGTCCGTAGTAGATGTCACAGTTTTTCATCCTCTTTTTGTCCGGTCCATCGTAGTGTCTGCGTTGTAGCAGTTTAGGGCTTCCGCTAGTTGTTCGCTTGCACCTCTCCTGTTTGATGATCTCACATTCCAGGTGCAGATACTATCGTCGGTATCCTTTATTCGCTTAACATGGTCGTCAAAAATGAAATCATGCCTTTCCAAGGCTATTGGTTGCATCGTAACATACATTTTTTTTCCATGGCTGGGTAGTCAACCTAAAGCTCAATCCCCAACCTGAAGGGCCTATTCCAATTTATTAGATACCCCTAGGAAATGGGGCCATCATTATCCACTACGGGATTGAGCGCTGCCGTTCGCATTTCGGTTCATCCGCCACCATCTCCGTTCAAGGGGCCTGACTTACTCTTGAGATTTCTAAATCACACCTGTTGTCCGAATATGTCGAAGCAGCTCATCTAAGTTCGCCTGGGAGAGCAGGCGGGTATTTCGTGCCATTCTGACCAAGCTGTTTATAGTGTGGCTGTTTATCGTCTTGTTATCGATACTCACACTTATCGTTTAGCAAGTCGAATCCGGTTGGATGGACCCTATTAAGCCATTAATTAGGACGAAGATCGATAAAGGTGGGGGTATGCCACTTCAAAAACACCTCCTTGTAGCTTTACTTTTGTATTTGTAATGGTCTGACTGCAGTTTTAAGACAGCTTGTCGTGTGTTTTTGCCTCCGTGACGACTGCTTAGCTAGAAGTGGGACAAGCACCATGCGGCGCTTCTGCGTACTTTTTAGGCCCATGTAATAGTTAAGGGTTCCCTCGCTAGGGTAGGCATATCATTTCCACGAAGTACTCTTGTTTTTTTATGCTGCTTTCAGCATGTCGATGATTCCGGCTGCACTCCTCCCACTCAACTTCTCCCCACGTCAGGTTAACGTAGGCATGTAAATACATGTATTTATGTGACCTTGTATTTAAGTCCTTGCTCCTCTTTTGTGTATCAATTAACAATTCATAAAGCCATGCCTAACTCACTTTTTATTCCTTTCAATCAGTTGTAAAGTTTTTCAAAAGTTCAAGAACAAAAATAAAGCTGAACAGGAATATTCATTTCTTCAATGAAACCTCTCCCCTTCGATTGACTTTATGCGAACAAGGACAACAAACCATTTAATTAAATAAGGAAACCCATTTTCGACAACACGCCATGCCACAACGAATAGAACCGAACTTTTCCTCTAGAAATCATTTTCCCACTTCTCATGAATAGGTAACCCATTGACAGGGCACACTCGAATTTTGACTCTACCCCTCCACACAACACCAGGTCCTTGAACGTTAAAAGTCAATAAAAAAAAAATTTAACTCCAAACTTTACCCAGGAAAGGATACTCGTTCCTCATTCCATTCGATTTATTCCACACTTCTTTGGTTAGACTTGGGGCTAACAAAGTTCCTCGTTAAATCGATTACAAACCAACGGGAAAAGAATGAAATCGAATTCGAAAAAGGACGAACAAGAAAACCATCAACAATCGACAAGGACATGAAGTGCAAAACTAACAAACAAACAAAAAAAATTGTAGAAATCTGTCGCAAAAGAGACTGCACTGCCTTCGATCGAATCGAGAAGGAAACTTCCTTTTCCATATATATCAGGACGAGTATACTCCGGCGTAGTTTGTTTTGTCGAGAGGAGTTGTTATCCTTTACGTTTCCTTCCTTTCGTGGAAGCACCTCCTATCGGCTGCTTTAAGTATCACACTTTGTTGTTCTTCTTCAGGAACTGTGGGAATGGGGCTTTACTAACAGTGGAGGCATGTAAAGAATTGACACGTAAACTTGGCCGGTCTTGAGCAAAGTTTTCCAATTCCCAGGTTCAGGGCATCTCGTTACCACCTCTCTGCGGAGTTTGAAACAGAGAGAGAGACACGTAAGATAAAAGGGCATCAGCAGGCTTTTCATCGTTGCTTGGGTAATGACGTGCAGCGCTCATGGAGAGCATCCTTGTGCAGTGTTTTGTTACTTTGTTTGCAAGGAAGGAAATTGCCTACCTATCTGGTATGAATACACACACTCTGCACTGCAGGCACAAGGACCTACTGAGTGGTCCTTAAAGCTTTAGAAATGTTTGCTGTTTTTTTTTCGAGCTCCATCTCGTCCAATGTATGTGTGTGTGTTTCCTAATTTGAACCTCCGCACTGCATGTGGCTGTCGAAGGACATGTAAGTTGTAGCCTTTTGGCTGGGGTCCAACTGATGCCAAACAAAAGTTTTAATCCCATTATTAGGGCAGAGAGAGAGAGTGCACAGAGCTCCACACTGACCAAATGACAGTATCTTTTCAACTGCAACGGATGTCCTGCGAACGGTATAGCTTGTGGGTTCATGCCATAGAAGCAGCACTCCTCCTCGATATGATGATGTGGAGAACAGTAACACTGCTGCTCTGTAGCTTTAAAGTTGATAAATTCACTAATGATGCTGTCAAGCCCCAATTGCATATTCCATATCCAGCTATATGGGTCCTGATTACACAAATACTTGCACACATAATGTCTCGAGATATACACGTCGGTCGGGCCGGTCGAGTCCAGCTGCGATATGCAGCGCAATTAAATTGCATTTCGCTAGGGGTATTATCGCCTCTTGAACATGATGCAGTGTTTGAACTGCACTTGTACGGGGAGTGCACTTGGAAGCTATTCCCGGCATACCACATGAGGATACATGGAGAATACACGACAGAGGCCTTACCTATCAGCGGCGCTGGGCCTGGGATAATGGATGTGTTTGCTATTGATGGGTGAGCTCGTATCCTCGGTGTATGTGTGGGGATCTTTTAAATCGTGAATGCCTGCCAGCACTGACAGAGTGCTAACAGATGGAGTAAGGTTTGCAAGATGGAGATTTATGCTTTGTGTGAAGGCATTTCGAACAGGATTATGGAGGCTTGTAGTTAATGTAGCCCGCTGGTGAAAATCTTTACAATTGAATGGTCGTATGGATAAGAGAACGGGTTGTAACAGAAGTGCGAAGGACAGATGGGACTTGGTGTGTAGATGGAACTGTGGGTTCTTTAAAGTTGTTGAAGCTGGACGTGGTTTGCTGAGAACTTAAGTTTAAGTCTAACCATGTTTCATAAATCATAAAAATTTGTTTTGTTTTTGATAGAATCTCGTCATGGATTCTCTTTCATTAGACGGGGGATGATAGTTGGTTAGCAGACATCAACAAGCACCTTCCAGATGAAGAAATCCTTAATCGTTTTGAGCGAAAAATTCTTCGGAAAACCTTCAGTCCTATGGCAACGAAGATTCAATCAAACTACGGTATATCGACATAGATTTGGGCTCCCAATCCGTGGAGAGCCTCTTCCTGAGACACTGCAGCCTTCCATCCTCTACAATCCCGAGCACGCTGCTTCCATTTGTCTTTAGACCAAACTACGGTACAGTATATCGACGTAGACTTAGCCAGGAATGTCCCTTTGGACGTTAAGGATGGCTAGAACAGGTAGTGCGAATGGATACCAATATCAACCAACTGCAAGTGCAGAGCTGGAGGCGTTAGCTAACTTACTTACTTATCGGGCTCCCGACCCGTGAAGACCCTCTGCCTGAGACACTGCAGCCTTCCATCCTCTACGATTCTGGGCACGCTGCTTCCAGTTGTCCAGACCAACCGCTCTGGCATCAGCGATGGCTTGGTCTTTTAAGCGGAGTTTCGGTCTTCCTTGTCTTTCCGAACCTGGGGGGCTGGGATTCAAAGATCCACTTATGGTCCATTCGCTAGATAAGGCCGAGCCAATGTAGTCGATATGTTTTGGCTTTTTGGACAAAATCCATATCTTGGTAAAGCTCATAGAGTTCGCGGTTGTATTTTCCCCTCCATTCGACTTCCCCGCGCACAGGACGAAAAATTCGCCAAAAAACATTTTTTTGTCGATCGAGCCCAGAATGAGCTTTTCCGTCCAGCACTCGGCAACATTAAGCTGAACTGGCAGTATAATGGTTTTGTTGAGCAATCATTTCGTTTCTTTGCCAAACCAATGTAGCAACGCCTTCCTAGGGTAATTCTTCGCCGGATCTCCGCTGGAATGTCATGCGAGGAGTTTATTGTTACTCCGAGGTAGGTAAACTCCTTAACTACATCGAAATGGTTGGCTATCAATAGCGAGGTTTTGTCGTAGGCCCGGACAGATGCTTGGTTGTTTGCTGATAGCATGTCTTCTCCTCATTTACTTCAAGGCCAACAGATTTCACCTGTTTATCAACCACCATTAACGCTCCTATCACGGCACGCTAGGAGCGACCGCTGATGTCAATATCGTCCTCATAGCCCAGCAGCTGGATGGACCTGTTGATGATAGTGACTTCCATGTTGACCACCTGCCCTGCGCATTATCTGCTTCAGTACGAAATTGAAGAAGCGGCATGATAGCGCGTCTCCTTGCTGAAATCCGGTGCATGTTGGTAATAGTTCGGAGGAGCTACTTCCAAACTGCACTATGCAGCGCGTGTTTTCTAGTATCACGCGACACAGCTGAATTAGTTTTGCCGGGATTTCGAATTCGGCCTTCGCCATATAGAGCTCCTATCGATACATGCTATCATACACGGCTTTGAATTCAATGAGTAGGTGGTGAGTTTCGACTTGAAATTCGTTGGTCTTTTCCAGGATTTGCATAGGTGTCAAAATTTGGTCCTCAGTCGATCACTACACTAGTATGTGCCGATTAGTGTGTTGCAGACGTTCGCACAGTACGTTGTATAGTATCCTGTAAGTGACAATAAGCAGGGATATGCCTCGATAGTTCTTGCAAGACATAGGATCACCTTTTTTGTAGATGGGGCATGTTTTCTTCCACCCATACTTTGTTGATGATTCGGGGCATGCTACCTACCAAAACATAACCCCCATTTTAAACAGCTCTGCTGGTAAGCCAGTACAGCCTGCGGCCTTGATGTTCTTAAGCTTTTTTATATCTAGACCAACGTCATCTAAACTAACTGGTGGAGCTAAGGACTGGGCTGATTGGCGAGGTAGGTTGGTTGAGGCCCAGGTTCATCCCGGAATGTTGATATCGCCCCCATCAATGTCGCTACAGCCAATGGCAAACAGGACGAGCTTGTACTTGAGACTCTAAGGACTTGAATTTAACGATCATCAGTGGCCACCTTTGATCGCACAAGTGCGTCTGATCAGTTCTTTGACCGATTTAGCTACTCTGCGATAAGCCTCAAGGTGTATTGCTGCCATGTGGGTGTACTTTGAAGAGGACTAGCCACGAACTTGAAGTTCATTTTGCATTCCAGAGCATGTTTATGGTTTAACTTGGGAAGTAAGAAAGGCGAATTGGAAGGTTTTCGGTTCTTCTACGAAGCTTCCTATAGGACGGTGAGTGAGGTTTGGAACTTCTAGGTAGTATATGCTGTAGATGAGAATGGTATAAGCTTCTGGAAGCTCCTTATCTGCTACACAGAATGTTTTAATTCTACTTGGGTGACTAGGAACAGGGAGTTTCAAGCTTTACGGTCCTCGCATGAAAAGTACTTAAGGGTAGATGTGCTAAGTTTGAAACGTCCAGATTTCCCTAAGCTATAGCGTGTAGGAGAAAAGGAGGATATGGCAGGATAGTATAACCAACTCTTGATCTCTGATTTTATCTAGCGATCTTCTCTTGAATAGTTGACCTTACTTAACTCTGACACTGCGACACGATAAATAAAATGCTGAATAGTATTTTTTTTAACTTTCATCGCAGATTTGAGCTTTAAGGGCAAAGAAGGAGGGGAGAACACCAGATTTTCAAAAAAAAGAGCAAGCACGCTATCGATAGACAGGTGCCTCTCCAGAAATGATGTTCACCAGTTTTACCAAAGTGTAAAAGGCTCTACTAGATTCCTGTCGAGATGAACAAGGAAATGGGATAAGGAAGAACCACTTCTGAAAATAAAAACAACCATCTACCCGACTTAGCACAGCAGTATCTAGACTTAAGGTGAAGTTGATTTGATCGGATGACAGTATGCCTAAACAATGGAATCTCAACCTCTTTTGCCCGATCCATAAAAAGGGGAAACCCTCTGAACTGTGCCAACTACAGAGGCATAAATCTATTCAATATCGCCTACAAGATCCAGGTGCCAGAAATGTCGCAATCTACAAGTCCCTCCACGTCACTGAGTATATTTCATGGAGCCTACCTTCCAACTTTGAGGCCAACTAGCAGTAGCTGTCTGTATTTTCACGAAACTCTTTGTTATCCCGATATTGGAGACTGAATTTTAGTTGCCTCGATGAAGGCCTGGCTTTGGTCCTCTGGGTTTTCTCTCGGATATACGGATCTCTAAGGCCAAAGCAGATCACGTACCAGCTTACACCCATGGCCTCCATTTTTAAAATTCTTCAGTTGATGACATGGCTAATAGGCGCAGTCGACGCAATATAAAATATTAAGAGGTATACAAATTCAGCCACGGCTAGATCGAGTACAGCGCAATCGTAAATCCCAATTTTGGGCAACTTTATCGAACAACTAGGGTCGTATGTCAGTAACCACACGGCGAATATTGCCTTCCAAATCGGTGACTTCACACACCCCCAAGGAAAATAATCTAAGGGTGTGAGAACACAGGATCATGGAGGTCACTTTACAAGTCCATTACGCGCGCGTTGTGGCTCTGTCACGTCAATGTCATTCAACTGAGGAACAAAAAGTCAGAAATCATGTTCCAATAGCGCTCTCCATTGACGGTACCACTCTGGCTGGCATAGTCCTTAATGTTGCACCATCTTGTTGAAATGAAGTCTCTGTCACGTCAATGCCATTTAATTGAGGAACGAAGAGTCAGAAATCATGTTCCAACAGCGATCTCTATTGACTTTAATACTCTGGCTGTCATCGTCCTTAAAAAAAAATTGGCGAGTGAGAAAAAACAGTGAGTTTTAATGGTTGCAAGGGCGTCTCGACAAGGGCTTCTGGGTTTCCTCCATTCCGAATTCGGCAATATTGCCTTTTTACATATCGATGTAACCTTAAAGGGCCTCATACGTGAACCAAATTTTTGGATTAAGAATTGGAATCAAGCTAAATCATGTTTTTGGCCCATTCAGCGAACCTACGATGCGTATAATGTTAGCACGGTTCCAACTCTTGTACAAGCTTGATCTTGTAAGCTTGGAAGTCAAGATCTGTCCGTAAATCTTCGACAAAGTGGATGGGCACATACATACATACCACATATCAATATTCAGCTGTGAAATTGGCAATCTGTGGAAACAGTGTTGCCAGTTTGAAAACCGACACTCTTAAATAGCACACCCTTCATAAAGATCATGGAATTGTATGGTAAAGTTGACGAAAGATCATAAAGGTATGGTGGAAAAAATAAAGCCAACAATGATAAAGGGTGATCCAAGTAGAGATACTTTTTTCAATAGCCTTTTTTGACAGATCACGTGTGAGTCGTGTCATGCTGTCATGTTATTTTTGTTTAGTATTGTTTGGCATTTCATAATGGAAAGACTTACGCGTGAACAACGTTTACAAATTGTTCAACTTTATTATGAAAATTCACGTTCTGTGAGGAATGTGTTTCGTGTACTTCGCTCAACTTATGGTCAACATAATCGGCCTACTGAGCGTACTATTCGCAACACCATCACCCATTTTGAGACCAAGCATTCATTATTGGATAATATTCGACCGAATAGACCACGTCCAGCACGCTGTGAAGAAAATACAGCGGCCGTAGCTGAGAGTGTACACGAAGACCGTAGAGAGTCGATTCGGCGCCATTCACAGCAACTCGGACTGACGTATGGAACGACTTGGCGCATTTTACGTCAAGATCTTAAATTGAAAGCGTACAAAATACAGCTTGTGCAACAACTATGGGCTTCGCTCTATGGGCTCTTGAAAAGTTCCAAGAAGATCCGACGTTTTCGAGGCAAATTTTGCTTAGCGATGAGGCCCATTTCTGGCTCACTGGGTTTGTAAACAAACAAAATTGCCGCATTTGGGACGAAGAGCAACCTGAAAGGATTGAAGAACTGCCACTTCATCCAGAAAAAACAACGGTTTGGTGTGGTTTGTGGGCCGGTGGAATCATCGGTCCATATTTCTTTAAAAATTACGCCGGTGCGAACGTAACCGTCAATGGCGACCGTTATCGTGCCATGATAACCGACTATTTGATGCCTGAAATTGAAGCTCGTGATCTCGGCGACATTTGGTTTCAGCAAGACGGCGCCACTTCCCACACATCGCATCAATCAGTGGACTTATTGAGAGAACATTTCGGTGAGCACATAATTTCACGTTTTGGGCCGGTCGATTGGCCACCAAGATCGTGTGATATCACACCGTTAGACTTTTTCCTGTGGGGATATGTAAAGTCAAAAGCTTATGCCGACAAACCCGCTTCGATTCAGGCCTTGGAGGAAAACATCACGTGTGTCATACGCCAGTTACCAGTCGAAATGCTCGAACGAGTGATCGAAAATTTGACTCAACGGATGGACCATCTGCGACGTAGCAACGGCCAACATTTGATAGACATAATCTTCAAAAAATAAATGCCAAAGAATGTTTTTTCAAATGATAATAAACATTCTCCATTAAATTTGAATTTTCTGTGTTTTTTTCTTTAAAAAAGTAGGGAACCTCGAAATGGATCGCCCTTTACTATCAGGGAAACTTTTTGCATTCAGCAATCTGCTTATTCGCGGTAGGCCTGACTATGTCTCAATCCTGTGGATAGATTCACGAGAATACACCTCACGCTCTGTGTCACTTGAGGAACAGAACAAGCCAATTATTCAATCTTGACAGGTTTCTAAGGACATAAATATCTCTTAATAGTGTTGATCGACATAAGGATGATGAAGGAAGAACACGGTCCCATACACCCGGCTAACTACTACCTAAATATGGACGTGTTGCGAACGCTCTACTTCACCTAACACAATTAACAAACCGCGGCGTTAAGAACTTCAATGAAAAAAAATTTCAATTCCATTTCGCCGAAATGAACATCAATCACAACCTAAGCACGGTGTGAACCTGCTTATCCATCAAAAAGATTTATGCGTTACAGTATCTACCTCCTTTATCCTATCTTTCCGCTCTGAAGGCATACACATTCAGCCCACTTCACATCAAATCGTACATTCATCTTCTCAGCAATTAATTGTTTTAATGGTGGACTACTATCACCAACATCAGAAGCAATTTACGGCCCTGTATGGCAGTGCCCACCTTCTACAATCCCTACTCACGGCAGTGAAAAGATCCAAGGAAAGCACGTACTCAGCACAATTCAGCACTTCATTACAATTAATGCGATTATCTGGGTATCCAATACGGAATCTAGCGTGCAAGCTTCCCTACACAGCCCATCAGAGGGCACGCAAAGGACATGCATATAACAATTGTGAAATCCTCATCGTGCCACACAAAAGTAAAACTAATGTGAACCCACACACACACACGCATTCCTCCCGTCGACAACAAATTACAAATTTCCCGCTCACACTTAATGGCTTTCTTTGTGGTGAAATTCCTTTATTCCAGCCATGCCATTCGAATGCAAAAGTACCGTAAAGTAAAATGAGGAAAATTTAAATAAAAAAAAAAGAATAGGAACAGCTTACATCCTGCTTCGCTTGCAAATTAAACGCAAACAGAGAAAGTCGACGACATCCTGGAAAGCAATTAAATAAATTACGCAAATGCGCTTACCTTTTTGCCGGCCTTTGCATTCCATCGGCATCGATCCAGAAATTTGGCACTGAACACAACATCAACGTCGCACATAAACAGGAGGACGTCCTTGCTCTTGTCGTCCTTATCCCAGACACGTTCGGCGCCTACGCGTAATCCTTTGGCTACAAACAAAAAAAACACACACAACAAGCAGTTAAGTAGGCAATTTAAATTGGTGGCTTTAAACCGAAGTTCAAGGACAAGTGCAAGGATAACAACTAAAGAAGGAGTTTACATTTTGTAGGGTTATGTGGGGAATTTAAAAGAAACGTTAATTAACTAAAGGATTCATTTTCTTTGGCGGGTTCTAAATGGCTGAGGAGTAAAATTGAGTCTCTGCTAGTCGGCTTTTCTATGGCGGTCTTCAGATAGAGTTAAGGTAATAAAAAATAAAGGTTTCAGTAAGTTTTGGCACGTTTTGGGAAACCGTACTTAAGAGTTATTTTCAACTTTTTTGCTTAGAATTGATAAAAATATTCAAAATATTTCAGTTTAACCTTAATCAGGCCTATTGCGAATAATTTTTCCAGGGACACTGTTCCCATTCAGCAATATGATTTACATTGCTGATAAGTGAAAAATTCCCGGGAAAATGTATTCACAATAGTCCTGAATACGTCAAAAAATTACATACGATACTATTTTCACACCTCGTGAGTCATCGAAAAAAAAAAAATAAGTGGTAGCTTTTAAAAACCTCCAGTCGAAAGTTTTAAGTGGGTAAACTCTTCTGTAATAAGTCGGTAGTAAGCTCTACCGAAACCACCTACGATTTGGCGCATACATACTCATCTTCGGAGGGGTAATACAAACATTTCATAGTTCAAAATACCAACACATCACATCGCAATGATGATCTACTTCTTCTGTAATACTTCTGAAGTAAGCATTACCGAAACCACCTAACATTTGGCGCATGCACACTCAACTTCGGAGGGCTAATAAAAAAAGTTCATAGGTCACAATACCATCACATCTTGTAAGTGCAAAAGGGGTAACTATCGTAGCAATGATGATCTACTTCTTCTGTAATAATTCGGATGTAAGTGCAAAAGGGGTAACTATCGTAGCAATGATGATCTACTTCTTCTGTAATAATTCGGATGTAAGCTCTATCGAAACCACTTAAGATTTGAAGCATACACACTCAACTTCGGAGGGCAAATACAAACATTTCATAGGTCACAATACCATCACAACGAAAATGATCAACTTCTTCAATAATACGTCGGAAGTAAGCTCTACATAAACCTCTCAACATTTGGCCCATACACACGTAGATTTTACGAAGAATTTTCCTATCGACTGCGCCAACTACTGAAGCATAATTCGCCCCAACATCGCCTACAGGATCCTATCTGCCGTAATATGTGAACGCCTGAAACCGTTTACCAACAACCTAATCGGCCCTTTTCAGTGCGGTTTTAGGCCAGAAATAAACACAAGAAGTCCAAATCGATATCCACCAACTATTCATCGATTCAAAGCCGCATACGACAGCTTTTACAGAGACGAACTATACACAGCCTTGTCTCGTTTTGGTATGCCGCCCAAACTCGTCCGTTTGTGCAGGATGACGGTGGACAACTTTCGATACTTCACCGGGGTCGAAAATTACCTCACCGACAATTTCGATACCAAAAAGTAAGGCGATGCGCTGCCATGTCACTCCGTCAATTTGATTCTTGAGAGGATTGTGCAAAACTCCTGAGTCAACACCGAGCACAATTTTTCACAAAACTGCGCAACTACCAGCATACGCCGACGATATTGACATCTGTGGTAGGACGCAACGTGATGTCATAGCCACGTTTGCTAGTATAGAGAAGGAAGCAGCAGAAAAGCGTTTAGCAGCAAATGAGGGCAAGACAGAGTATATGCTGTCAACACGAAAGGACACACAACGTCGACGAATTGGACAGAATGTCAACATTGCCAGATACAACTTTGAGGACTTTGCCTACCTCGGCTCCGATATTGACTCTGACAGCAACATCTCGTCAGAAATTCAACGAAGAATTACTTTTGCCAACCGCTGTTTCTTTGGGCTAAGAAGGTAATTTAGTTGTAAGGCCCTCACTCGAACTACTAAGGATGTCCTATAAAAGACCTGATTATCCCAGTCCTGCTCTACGGCGCTAAAGCATGGACCGTCTCAAAAGCGGATGAAGAAATCCTTGGTCGTTTCGAGAGAAAAAAAAGTCGTCGCTCCCATTTTCGTTGACTGGCTATGTAGACGGAGATTCAAACAAGAAACAAACGAGCTGCGCAGCGATATGCCTCTGGTAAAAAAAAACTCCGCATTGGACTTTTCAGATGGCTAGGACATGTAGAGCGAATGGACACCAATTCTCTGGATCGCAGTATCATCGTTTTCCAGCCAGACGATGTACGTAGTAGAAGAAGACCTTGCCTTAAGTGGCACCCACAACTTGAAACCGACCTTGGCCAACTTGACGTGCGCAACTGGATGATGTCAGTTGAGGCCTGGCCCAATTGGTTTATTCCGGACTGTAGCGACTTACTTAAGTGGTATGATTGCAGGTAAGATTTTTTGGTAGATGGTCCAATATCCTGTCTTCACGAATGTTCTATACCTCTCCCTGGTGGATGTTAGAATGACATAAATACGGAGTGACCAGAAAGCGGTCATACTTTTTCCAGTTGTTATGTTTTAGCAGCTGTCAAAATGACATTAAATTGTTGGCCTTAGCGTGCAGGCAATTCGTCGCACCGTGAAAAAATGTGTATGCACGTGACTACACTCTCTTAGACCTTAAGCCACCAACCAGATAAGAGATTGGTGCGTAATAAAAAAAATATGGTCGACTTCACCGATAGTATCGAAGAAGACCGAGAAATACGGATTCAGCGTCTATTAGCTAATTGGATTTGGGCCTTCATCCGTATTAGATTGTGCTTTCGCATGAATAGAAGCCAGACGACCACAGAGAAGGCTGTAAGTTCGTTAATTGGATGTTGAAAATATCGGCTGCAGATCCGTAATTTGGCCACAAAATAATCTTCTTGGACAAGTCCTCTTTTTAGCTCAGAAACATTGTCAAGAAGCTAAATTTCTCATATTGGAACGAACGCTGTCCATAGATGTCAGACCAAGCATCAATGCATCCAAAACGATTGACTGAATGATGTAGTTTATCGCATGGCGGCATCATCGGACCTAATTTCTTTCGAAATAAGAAAGGAGCCCGTGTTACCGTCAATGGTCTCAGGTTTAAAACGATGCATATCTAGCTATAACTACTGACCACCATTTGGTGCCTATCCATTGCAAACACCAAACACCTATCTCCAATGTTTCTCTGTTTGAAAATCTGTATCATCTACTGGATAGTCCCAACTTAAACCTTTGCAAACCCCTAAAGTCCCTTAAAACCAAAAACACATGATTAAGAAACAAATCACAACTCACCCCTTGAAAAAGTCTCATTAAGCGCCAGCAACTTCAAATTTGACGAGTTACCTCCGCTGTTCTTCATCGCCAGCACACGACTCATTATCGACCTCGCCTCCGAGAGTCCATCCTCGCCAAAGTACACCACCGTCAGGTGTACTCTTCTGTCATTTTTCAGCGCAATCTTCACGAACTTATCCATGAAACTTTGAAACGTCGCTGTACGACCCGACAACGGCAGGATTATGTGTATCAACTCCTTATCGTGCACCTTCGGGAAGCTGATCATTTGGATTGTCTGCAGCGGAGCAAACGGTCTCATCACCACCACTTTTGTTGTGCCACTCGTTCCGCCATTTCCACCCAGCGGATGGTTGTTCGCTTGCGGATGTGCTGCTATCTCCTTCGTCCTGAAGTACAACTCATATTGTGTCCCCGTAGTTGGTTCATTGCGATAGATGCCCTCTGTGAAGTCATCCAAAGTGTACTTGGCCGCACCCATCGTGCCGGATGCATTTCTATTCAGACTCTCGATGGCCTTATTCAGCGCGTCCAAGAGATCCTTGCGTTTGTATCCAATGGGCTTTTCGACCACCCGCTTGCCCAAGCCCAACTCGATGGGATACACTCGACTAAATGTGAAATGATTGAACGGAATCAGCTCGTACTCGTTGTTTAGGGGTAGTCCTCGCAGGATCTCAGCCGCTCCCACCTGCTTGCGGATGTAACTGCTGCAATCGTAGATGGAGCTGACAGCAGCAACCACTTGCACTGTTTGGTGTTGTCCTGTTGTGGTTGTTGTGTTTGGTAGGGCGGCAGCAGCCGCCACCAACTCGAAGGCCGCGGAATTGGTAAAGTTAAGTGGCTGGGTACCTGAAGAAGACGAAACGAACGAAAGGATGTGAAATACAAAACCGGATGGCACTCCATTGAATGGCCACTTACCTCGCAGTTGGATTAGTTGCAATTTCAAAGATTTTATTTCGGATGTCAGTCGGGTGATTTCCTGTCGATACTCCTCTTCCTTTTGGCGCAGCAGGTCTATGGTCTCCTTTTGATCGGCGGCAGCCTTTTCAGCATTGATATTGCGCAACTTGTGTTGATTAGCCGGCGGATGTTGGTGTTGGGCGGCTATCACTGGGATTTTATTGAACTCTGGAACAAAAAAAAAAAAGGAAGACACAAAGGACTAAGATACCAGCGATAACTGAGCGAAATGATTGTGATGAATTGAATTGATTATTGCCGCTGGAGGGTATCTCTAGTGTGTCATGGCAACGTTGTCCCGGATGACGATGAAATCGAAAGGAAGTAATTTCGTTTCTTCCTTTAGCGTGGGCATGGGTATATTGAGTGTGGATGCCATCGAAGGGATTATGGAGTTTAATTAGAAACTTGGCAAAGCGTTTGAGTTCAGATAGATTGGAAGGGGGCAATTAGATGATTCGGGGTTCGGAGCTGATGGCGACGATTGGATGCCGAGTTGAATGGAGAGATGAATTTTGTCATTAGAGAAGGATTAGCATTGAAGTTGACTGTAAGGGTGCATTCAATTAATTGCACTGATATTTGCATAGTTATTGGATCCACTTCGGATTGCAGTTCTCTTAACTCTGAAGAGGACATTTAAGTTTTTAAATAATGCGTCGAATGGGATTGATTTGTTTGGAATTGTGGAACATGTTTCACCCCTGTAGTTATGCAGTAACTTATGCCATTAACGCCTAAGACTATGTCAAGTTATTATCGATGTGGTTAATATTGTACTAGAATGGTTTGCAGTACTATAGAATTGCTTGCTTAAAGTGCTGCCAGCTCTATTTTCTGTGTAAATACATTTGTAATCCATTTTGCGGTTCGGATGGTTGGGTGCTGTAGAACGAGCGTAGGCTCAGATTGGCTTTAACTTGGCAATGACCAGTAATTGTATTTCTGACTGCACAGCAAATGTTTTAGCATTCTTCACCTCCAAGTGGTAACCATCGGGTACTGGTCTACTCCAACTGGATTTGACTTGCTAAACCATAAGCGCTAGTGTTGATAACAAGAAGAAAAACAGCAACACCAGGTCAGAATGACACGGAATGAATACCCGGCTTGCTGCCCCAGGCGAACCTAGATGAGCTGCTTCGGCGTATTCGAACAACAGGAATTTCATGGGTAAGTCAGGCCACTTGAACAGAGATGTTGGCGGATGAACCGAAAGGCCGAAGCATCGGAACTGACTGAATTTATTGTTGACGACCCTGCTACACGAAAAAAGGACAACGACGTTCGTTTCCGCACCTGGAATGTGAGAACATATAACAGGAGATGTGCAGGCGAACAACTAGCGGAATCCCTAAACAGCTACAAGGCAGATATTTCTGCCATCCAGGAAATATGTTCGATATGACGGACAGGGCAAAAAGAAGATGGTGAACTGTGGCATCTACTACGGACCGTGTTAAAGTGAGCAAAAACAGCAACTATTCGGATGCGGATTTGTTAAAAGTTCCAGACTTAGGCAAGAAGTCTTATGTTTCCAAGACGAAAGCGATCGCATTGTAACAATCCGCATCAAGGACAAATTCGCCAACATTAGCCTAATATGCGTTCATGCACCGGTGGAAGAACAAGATGATATAGCTAAGGACTGCTTCTACGAGCTCCTTGACAAAGCCTATCAGCAACTACTGAAGTACGATGTTAAAATCTTACTGGGCGATTTCATTGCAAAGGAAGGAAGATAAGACATCTTAAGAAGTATTGTGGGAAAACATAGTCTATACGACACAACGTTTGGTAACGGCTTTAGAGTAGTTGACTTGGCTACGGAACGAAATACCACCATAGCCAACACACGGTTTCCTCATCTAGATATCTATAAGGGGACATGGCGGTCTCCAGATCAACGAGCGGTCAACCAAAATGATCACATTGCGATAGATAAGAGACACGCATCCAATATTTTGGATGTACTAACATTCCGAGGGGCTAACATCAGACCACTACCTTGTTGCAGCCAAGGTGATAAGAAGAAGAATTTTAATGTCGAAAGACTGCAATCGCAAGAGACTGCCAAGGCCTTCGTGCAGCGCGCATTCTAATCTCTCGATGAACACCATACTATCAGCACCGAATGTCGAATATCAATGTCAAAGATGCCAAACTGCCATTAGATCAGCCACAACTGAGGTACTAGGTTTTTCACGCCCACCATCAAGAAACCCCTGGTTGATCGGGAATGTCGAAAGATGCTCGCAGCCAAGAACGAGGCCTACAAGGCTAAGCTGCAGGTGAAGACGAGAGCTGCCATTGAGCTCTATAGGCAAAGAAGAAGGGAATAACACTGACTGGAGCCCCAACAACCAATAGTGGGTTTGTTTGTCAGACCAAGGGTAAGACCAATTACATGCTGTGAACACCAAAGGATAAACAGCATCGACGAAATAGACAGAACTTCACCGATGGCATATATTTTATTGAGGTAGTACGGTGCTTTGTCAACATCATCTCCGTTGTAACTCTGACAACAAAATCTCGTCAGATATTAAACGAAGAATTACTCTTGCACAACTGCTGTTTCTTTGGGCAAAGAAGGCAACTAAGCAGTAAAGCCATCACTCGGACTGCTAAGGGGATCGTATAAAAGACCCTGATCATCCCAGTCCTGCTTTACCACTGTATCAAAAGCGCAAAAAGAAATCTTTGGTCGTCTTAAGATAAAAAATCATCGGTCCCAATTGCGTTGACGGGCTATGGAAATGAAGATTTAACCAAGACCTACCTATACGAGCTGTAAGTAACATATCTCTTGTCAAAAAACTTCACAAGACTTCAATCTGTTTTGAATGCTCACTAGTGAAAAATTAATGTTCAAGCCACGTTGCTCAATAGCAAACTTGGTGCCTTGTTGTAGATCACGCAACCATTTAGTATGCCCTCCATCACACGCTTCCATAAACTTTGTATTTTTGACAGTTCGACATGCGTGCGTAGAAATTGCCTCCAGCATAGGAACCCAGTGCTCAATCTAGACTTTTTTCATTTTTTTCATTTCACATACAATAGGAATCCACAGCCTGTTGTATTCGATTCAATAACGATGCTTGGTGGATCAAATAAATTTACAGACTTACCTTCATCTTCACTGCCATATCCATCATCAGCAGTTAGGCCACCAAAACCGCATTTTGTCAATGCCAGCAATGATATTATCGTTGCTGAACAAATTAAAATCAGCAGTCTTGCAAGCAGCTTTGATCCTGCCATTCGAAGCATATTTCATTTTTGTTTAACGAATTTTGTTGTCATGGTTCTTTTTAATTTTTTTATCTGAAATAAAATAAAAAAAAAAGCTCGTTAAGTCATTTTATTTATTTTATACAAGCCAGTTCGAAGCGATGACTTGTCGACTAAGCTAAGTTCAGAATCTGCAACAGCCCAGTTCTCAGCTCGCATTAAAAAGTGAAAAAATATAAGTTCTTCAAAGTGAAATACAGCTGTTTAGAATGACCAACATGACAGTATTTTCCATAAGAAAAACCCTCGCAAATGTCAAAAGTAAGTGACATTAGTTAATCAGCGGTTTTTAATATGGGGGTAAATAAAAAAAAGGACTAAGGCCCGATTTTTCAGTGCGGAGCTAACTCTAAGTTAACTCAGAGTGAACTAACACTGGAATAAATTGAATACAGAGTTAACTCATGAAGCAGTTTTTTAGTGCGGGGTTAAATTTGATTCCGAGTGTATTAATTTCATTTGGTGGCATTCATGATTTATCGATTTTGCTGCCAAGATGCTATCGGAATGTTTAGAATCTGCAACAGCCAAGTTATCAGCTGTTGCGTATTTTTCCAAATAAATGAAAATGCTTTTGTCGCAACGCTACAAGTATTTTTCTTCTTAAAATATGTAACCAAATATTTGAAATAGTTTCGATTTGCTCGGATCTGAATTAAAATATATCGTACACTTATTTCGTTTCTAAAAATTTAGCAAAATGCCCACATAAATGGAATTGAAAACAGTTGTTTGTTTGGTATTTTATCATTTGTCAAAAATATCTAATCATTTCGTTCCAGGGTTAACTCACCAAACTTGCTGGCTTAACTCCAAGTTAACTCTGGTTTTAAATTGACTGAAAAACTACTTTCTCGAGTTAAGTCCAGTTTAATCCTGAAGTAAATATTATCACCCACTGAAAAACCGGGACTAAGTGAGTGTGTTAAATAAAAATATACAAAGTGTGGACACAAATGCGTTAGCAAACCAAGTTGATAAGTTTTCGTGTAATAAGGATTACCATGTAATTCTCTCTCAAAAAGAACTCCTCTCAATATTGGTATTCATGCAACGTCGCAAAGTCATCGTTAACATTGTAAACGTGATAAAATTACGACGTAGTGAATGAACTGTCAAAATTTCTATGGGAAATCTTTTCCAACAATATCGAAGTTTTCTCACAGGAATTGCGTGTGTCAACTGCGTTCAGTCACTTTCACACATCAAGCTTATTCGATAAACTGAAAAATATCATGTAGAACGAAAAGAGAGGCCCAGTTATAGCTATCATTGAACGACTTCATTGAATTACCAAACATGATTTAATTGAAATTTTACCTCGATAGATTCTTATAGAAATTATGAGAGAATTCTGTTTCAGTTTGGTGGAATGGCAATCATTACTTCATTAAAAAAAAACGTCCATCAGTGAATATTAAGAATTGATTTTCTGCAAAAACTATAACCAGATATATAAATATTTTTGGATAATCATGTTCTAAAATTCATAAGCTTTGTTTTGACACCAACTCTCCAATGATTGAATTTATAAGAAAGCCGCAAGAAGTAAAAGAAAATTTCCAATGAGAGTTTTGAATGACAGCTATAGCTGGAATTCAAATTGAGATTCAATTCTGTGTGTCACAGCATTATTGCGTGATGCAGTTTAAAGGTCGTTCATGAAACGTCGTCTTAAAATTACAACCTTTGGCACGTAATAAAATAACGACGTTGCATGAATACCCCTAATATTTTTATTTGGCTTATAATTTGTTCTCTTTTTGCCTTGCACTTGTACACAATTTTCAAAATTACTCTATTGTCACATTAAATACCCCCCAACCACGCCAGTTGTCATTTAACACACTGACGTTTTCCCGTACTACATTATTGGAACACTTTCGAAACCACCCAAAATATATGTTCAATCCCTTAAACTATTCCATTCGATATCAACCTCTACTACATTCACCACACATACTCCGCCAACACATCCCTTCAATAGACGTCATTTGTCGACAACGTTTCTGACAGTTTTCCCACTCCATCGTCGTGATCAAAGGAATTTTTTTTTATTTTTTGTTCTTGGTGAAACGTCGTCGTTTGTTCATTGTGATTATTATTTGTCGCAACTGATTATCTGTTTTTCACACCTGATTTCTCCTAATTTAATAATTAAAACGTAAGTATGAGCATACAATTCGGCTAATACTCAAAATGTCCAATTGGAAAGTCCACTTGTAAAGCCATCTGGACAAGAAAATAAAAACTGTTGCTTGGATGGGAAAGAACGCAACAAGTCGTCGTATGTTCCGTGCGGTGACCTATTATTTCGACATGGAGTAGATGATTCACTTGAAAATCCACTATTCCATCATCCAAATAGTGATATGACAAGAAATCTCAGAAAAACATGAATTTTCATGTAAATTCCATGCAAGTGGCAAACACTAACCATACGGTGGAATCGATTGAAGTTTTTTTTTTTTTTGTATATCTAAAAATAATTTCACTGGCGATACAACAATTAATTATTTACCAATTGAATTCATAGCCAGATAGATATTCTATGTGCGCTTGTTGGTGGGTTTATAGTCCTTCCTTCCCGACGCTCGCCCGCATCTAGGTCTTGGGCACCGAACAATGGGGGAAAATTCATATTTTCCGATTCTCAATTTGAACTTGGTGCACGTAGGTTGTACCTACGCCGAGTTTATTCTCATATATACCACCGCTTATCGCAGCAGTCAGTGGGCGTGCTGATAGTGATCTAAAGGTACCTGTACACTGACTAATTAAACCTTTACCGCCAGGTCAAATCTCTGGTGATTATTGTGTTCCGTGTAATGAGATCACTCTCTCACTTTAACCCTCCTAATCGGCTCCAAAGGTCGTGATAATGTTTATTTCCCATAAATTTCCCCCCTTGACTCATGGAATACCGTTTCGTTTTTACTTTCAGACTGTTTTCGTAAGCCCTAAACATGGAGAACCAACAAAATGATGCGCCCTCCGGCTCCACTGAGTAAGTTATATGAAATTCTTTTTAATTTCCATTTCCTCTTCATTTGAATTTGTTGCGGGTGAGTGGGTGTGCAATTAAATAGTGCGACGGACAGAATTATGCTCCTCCGAATAATCCAGCGTCGACACAAAGGAGGGTCGTTTACGATTTGTTTGGCTCAAGTGTTATCTTTTATTTGACAGAAGAGAGTGTTGGGTTTTGGGACGGAGAAACCTAGACAGAGACACCACCACTGTGGTGGTATTTGCGAATATCATTATCAGCATTTGCGTTGGATTGCTGCTATCGGGAATGGTTGTCTAATGGTTACAATCTTTTCTTTTAGTCACCGTTGTTGGGTGATAACGATTTTTTTTTCGGTTTACTGGAGCAAGTATACAGTAGGGGTGGGGAACTAAGAGTATGTAAAAAAGGGATACCGGTGGGAATGTACTCTGATGTGATTCATTGTTTGCTAGGAATTGCACGAATGAGAGTTTATCTGGAACTTCCGCTTGCATCATCTTACATTCATCTTCAGATAGTTGTTTGATATTAGCAATTGTGCCGCTGAAGTTGTCAAGTTGAATCAATTGGGCTTAGCCGTGCTGGATAATTGATCGGTTGTGACTTCTGTTTGCCTATGTAGCAGCATCGGAAGAGTCGCGTTTTCTTCTATCAAAAAAACAAGAGAAGTGGTGTTTCTTACAATAAACAGCTTTGTCGTGTCGTCACTAATGAGTTCATCACCGAGGAATGTTTTAAACTAATTAGCACTGCAATCGTTAACACATGACCATGAGGAGGTTACAATTTCGTATGAAAATATGCAAATCCAACGCCGTATTCCGGGGTCATGCGCAAGACGACGTTTGTCTTTTGGAGTTGTCAACATAGGCTCCTCTTTGATCAATGCAAGCCTCTTGTCAAACGTTAGAAATAGGCGTATGGTTTGAGATTTGACTTTCTCCTGAAGTCATTTTGTGAATGAGACCAATAAAGCACAAGTGGGGCATATATGAAATGGATTTTCATTAAGGGAGGGTATATACCAAAATGGAACAAAACAACCACGAAATGTTGAAATTTGTACCGCTCTGCCACATATCCACGACTGAATTTGAGCAATGGCTTGGGTTACGTCGATTTTGAGAGCATCAGTCGATTGTGGAGTCGATTGGTGTATACCTGCGAATTCAGAAAACCTCACAAGAACAAGTTCAACGGGGTCACATCGATCTTGGCGGCCAATTCGAGAGATAGCCCTACGCCAAACCGTTCATGTAAAATATCTACTTTGGCGTTCGCTGTGTGGCAAGTGCCGCCGTCTTGTTGGAACCACATGTCGCGCATGTCCATATCGATCAATTTGTGTCAAAATAAGTTGGTTGTCATTGTTTTGTAGCGCTCGCCATTGACGGTGATGGCCCTACCAGAGTCATTTCTGAAGAATTACGGACCAAAGACCGCGCTTCCAGCCCAAAATCCTCACCAAACAGTAAATTTTTGTGGAAACATTGACACCTGTACCGCAATTTTGTTAGTCGCTCATTAATAAATGTGCGTTGTCGGTAAAGATGACCTTCGGCCAAAATATGTTCCTCTTCCTCATGCTCAGAAACCCAGCGCAACGAACAAACAGCGTTGTCTATGCTCATTAACTTTGAGCTCCTGGTTCACCTGCATGTTGTAGGAGTGCAGCCCGAACAAAAAAATAAAATCATGTATCTGGGCCATACAAGTCCTCAAACCTAGCTTTTCCCTTCATCTGTGTTTTTTATTGCCACAAAGAAGAGGATCTCCAGTTGCCGCCAAATCCGAAGGCAAATTTGAGAAGCTTCTCATGACAATGCTACTCTTGGATGTTTGTCAGACACCGCAGGAGGTTGAACAGTGAAAAAACTAAGATGTGGTCACACTCGGAAGTTGAACCATTAAGCCACTACATGCCCAAGTCTCGGAACAAACTGAAGTTGTAGTCTGCAATTTGACGAGTTCCTGTTCACGGCAAAGTATAGACTACCTCGGGTTCTCCCACAAAATTTCACTGACAGTGGCGGCTATCCACTGGCTATCCTCACTTCAATTAAATCGGGTGGTGGTTGGTAGTTTTCGCTGTCGTGTTCAGTCTTGAATGGTTAGTTCTGCCTGCCAGCGGAATGTTGTACATCATCGCCGTTAAACAGTCTGCAGAAGTGGTTCTTCCATAACCTGAGCATGGACTGTGTCTCAACTCCGACATTTCCTTGTTCATCTCGACTGGATTCTGTTCGAGCCTTGTATCCTTGGCTTTGACGTTTTACACTTTGATAAAACTTGCGATTGTCGTTCCCGGAGTGCCACCACTCTATATCCTCGTTCGCGCGCTTTTGTTGTTCTTGTTTCTTCTTTCTGAAAATCGGTTGTTCTTCCCTTCTTTGCCTATAGAGCTCAATGGACGCTTTCGTCTTCAGCTGCAGCTTGCTTTGTAGGCTTTTGTCAGCTAACATCTGTCGTCAAACCAGGGGTTGCATGCTGATGGGCGGAAGAAACCTAGCACATTAGTTGCGGCTTGATGATATCGGTGCATTGGCCTCCGAGGTTAATGGATACGCGTATTTGTTGTGGCGTGTTGGATATCCGCATTCTTGCTTTGGTGATAAAACACAATGGTCCGAATCGATATAAGCGAGTCGAAATGTTCTGATATCTAGAACATTGAAAGGGTGCCCTATGTCTATCGTAATGTGGTCAATTTATTTAATTTAATGTGCGGACCATAGCGGTCCACGAATCACTTGCTTTAGCGTTCTTCATTCACGGTAATGTTGGCACCGGTTTAGGATTTAAAGACAGATGAGCCGATGACGCCTTCGTCTTGTAAACGGCACCAAATAGTGATATTTTTGCGATGAAATGGAGTCTCAAGAGTCCCATTATTGCGCTTACTCCAAAAATTACAATTCTGCTTGTGTACATACCCGTCAAGCTAGAAATGAACCTCATCGCTGAAGATCTGGTTGAACTTCCAGTTGATTCTCAGCCCATTCACCGAGCTCACGACGCAATTGATGGTCCACTGGCTTTAATTCTTACACCAGATGAATCTTGTATGATGTAGACCAAGACCTTTTCTCAAAAATTTCCAAGTAGTGGACTGGCAGACAGCGGCGATGGCTTTATCTGTACGCACGGTACCGCCTTGATTCGGATGAATATTACCAAAAAGATTGAATTTGGTTATGATCTGCCAAGGATATAAGCATTTTATCGGACAGCCAAGCGGCCATGAAATCCCTGGAATCAGTCTCAACAAATTCAATGACAACCGTAGATTGCCTCTCATCTGCAAGAGATGTCAACTTGCTTGCAGAGATGAGCATAACATTCACCTATGCTGGGTGCCTGCTCATAGTGACATTCTAGGGAACTGGAAGGCTGATGAACTCTCCAGCCGTGGGACTAAAATACCAGTTCTACCCGACACGTGTAGTTTAGGTATTCTCATCGCTGCATGCAAGAGCTTACTAGCGCAACATACTAACAGATGGTGACTTGGCACCACGTGTCAAATAACCAAACAAATTGACCAAAGCTGGTCTTCAGAAGATCCAAGGGATTGTTTTTGCTCGATAAACCGAATATTAGCGCCACCATAGATGTCTTCACTGGACACTGTTTAATAGGCAGGCACGCAGAAAGTTTAAGCCTTCACTCGAACGACTTTTGTAGAAGCTGCATGGATGAACAGGAAGAAGAAACAATATTTCAACTCCTTTGTACCTGCCCAGCCCAATCAAACAAAAGGAAGCTCGACCTGGGAGCTTACTATTTTCAACATCTCAGCGATATGACAAACAAAGTCTTCTCCGTCTCTTTCGTTAAAAGCTCAGAATGTTTTTCTCACAGATAACAAGGCGAATGGACAGTATCCACGTGGTATATAGAGTGCCTGCCAGGGAGTCCATTGTGATGACTCCCTGGCAGCCACTCTAACCTAACCTAATGCCTTTCATTGTCTTTACAGTTCATACAACGATCTCCATTTCAAACATACCCACCAGCCAAGACTTAAAAACTTGCAGCTCGTCTTCCTGCTCTCTAAGCAATTATCGTCCTCTCCAATCAGATGGCATTTGCAAAGCATCCAATCAACTGACACTGACTTCCTTCGAATAAACTCAAAGCATGCACTACCGCTGAACTCTTGGCAACTTTAGAGTGTATCCCCTGAAGCAATTATCCTCGTCGCCAGTCTATGTAATTGGAAATCATCAACTTCCACATGCATGGTGCAATATTCGAGAAAAACTTGCTCCACAATGTCAACGTCAAGCAAGCCATTTTCTCACATCCCATCACATACACACGCACACAGTCACGACCAGCATTTAACATTAACATCTCATTTTTATTTTCCGTGTGCATTAACACTGTCTTCATGCACAAGTCTTCGTCCTCCGTATGCCATTGTTCGGGACGAAAAACAGTCGCATGTGTGTTTATGCAAACTTTAATTGAACACAGCTACTCCCACCCTTCTATGGGTAGGCGAAACCCTTCCAAAGTATGTCATGTCATCTTGTTGTGTAGTGCACTTCACCTAAATGCAAGGCTCTCATCCCCCGCTCTACAGCACTCAGCTTAATTAAATTTAAACAAAAATGTCGCCTGTTAACCCCCCGCTGGCTGTTCTTGCATTTGGAATTCGATTTCAATGGACAATAAGAGGCGAGGTGTTTGCCAACCGAAAGCTTTATCCCAAAAGTAATGAAGAACACCACATCGACCACTAAAGCCTGCAGGCGACCAACCTCTCAGAGTGCTGCTGCTGCAACTCCAAAGACTTTGTTTCTTTGTCTTGTTTTTTGTGTGACAGGGCAGGGGTGAAAAAACCACCCTTACCAAGATTAAGAGATTATCGCCAGAGACGGATTTAATCGTGCTACCCCGGAGGGAAACCCGATCCGGTCGTTCAGGTCGAGGCTTACCCCCCACCGCCCACATCCTGGGGATTTCGATTTCCTCGTCCACCTGCGACGCGACAACAACGGCTGCTTTTCTGTTTGAAAGACGAACCCAGCTGAGTTCCACCCACTGGGAATGTATTAGAAATGTTATGCATGAGGTGGACTTTTATGGGAAACCAAGCTTTATCTGCTATGCAGCATCCAGCTTTAATGCGGTTTAATAATTTACACAAAAGCAGAGCCACCTCAGACATTGTGTCGTACACCTGCCTCAATTTGGTCTTCCTTTGACCAATTCAATGTTATAAGCATCCGAGTATCGATTTTGAGTGAATAAAGGATGCAATATTAGTACAACAACAATAGCACTTTGGTCCCAGCTTGATGCTGGTAATGGTGGTGGTGGTGCTGCTGCTTTTCGGATATCCAGGGGGAGGCAGGAAGCCTTTTGCTCTCGGTTTAATTTATTGATGATAATGGTTCTGCTCGGTCTCCTGTGGTTCTTGGGGACTCTACTGCTACTGCTGCTGTTATTGTTGGATAACTTCTTATTGACAATTACCTACACTGGAAGTGAAGCAGAGTGGAATTTAATAATTGCTCGTTGTATTAGATTTAATTAAAATTTGATGTCTCCTTTCGACAGGTGATGGTCAAATTTGTACAGAGGCAGTATGGTGTTGTGAAATATTGATAGCAAATTAGGGGGAACTTCCGGCGGAGGATTGTCTCGGATGATTAGAAAGAAAAAGGAAATGTCTACACAAACAGGACATGGAGAGTAAGTAGTTTTGAAAGTGGAAAAAAAGACGTCCAGCCTCATCGCACACTGCTATTTTTCGTTCAGTTAGTGGCTTGGCCAACACGATCTTACTTAACTAACTTAAGTGGTGCTACAGTCCGGAATGCCTCTTCAATTAGTCCGGTCCTTAGCTAACTGCTTCCAGTTGCGCACTCCAAGTTGATTGAGGTCGGTTTTTACTTGTGCGCGCCACTTAAGGCGAGGATTTCTTTATCCCATTTTGATACGGTCCATGCTTCAGCGCCCTAAAGCAGGACTGGGATCAGGGTTTTATATAGGATCTCCTTAGAAGTTCGAGTTAGGGCTTTAGGTTAATTAAGGTAGGTGGGTTGATGAGTCAGTTGGTGTGCGTCTTCCTCATCAGGTCAACATTTACCCATTGTGATGCCCGTTGGGGGTCCACCTGCGTGGTTGGTTCCTTCGTTACCGTCCATTGTTTTTAGTCCCATCCAGATGCTGTTGCAAACCTGAAAAGATTAGAGAGAGGGATTTCGGACAGATCCTAGAGGTAATGGAAATGCATTTTCCTAAGGTTCTCGTTTTTAATTGGCTAAGGCCTGGGCAGTGGCACAGAAAGCGGAGGGCTATCCTCGTGTGTTTCTTCATCACCGCAGCCTCTACAGAGGTCATTCTCTATAAGATGCATTTTCAGTTTGTTGCTTTTTAGTTTGTTGTGTCCTGTTAGTTTCCCTACTAGAATCGAGACAGATTTCCTGTTTCTTCGAAGTAGCTTATGGCCTCTGGCTTTGTTATACTAAGGCCACATCCTTTTGGAAGTTTCACAGGTGGGGTGGGAGTTCCATCTGTTTTTGGCAATATTCAGTGTTTTCTGTCACACCCCAGATTTGAGATCATATAGTGGTGGTTTGACAGGCTGGTTTGCCCGATCAATGCTGGCGGCGTTCCTCCACGTTAAGAGCTTTAATACTAAATTGACTTCTTAGCCCGAAGAAATAGCGGTTGGCAAAAGTAATTCTTCGTTTAATTTCTGACGAGATGTTGTTGTCAAAGTTAATAGCGGCGCCGAGATAGACAAAGTTCCGCACTACATTAAAATTATCTCTGTCCATGGTGACGTTCTGTCCAATTCGTCGATGTTGTGCGCCCTTTCGATTTGACAGTAAATATTTGGTCTTGTCTTCATTTACTGCTGAACCCATCTTTACCACTTCCTTCTCTATACTAGCAAAAGTAGCTATGAAATCACGTTTAGTCCTACCAATGATGTCAATATTGTCGTCGGTCCTTGTAGTTCCGTCGGTTTATGGATGATTGTGCCTCTAGTGTGGCTCGAGAGTTTTGCACAATCCTCTCAAGAATGAGATTTAAGAATCCACATGACAGTGCGTCGCTCTTGTCTAAGTCTGGCGAATGTTTTGATGAGGTCGTTGCCGACCACGATGGAACAGCGAGAATTCTCCACCGTCATCCTACACAAACTGACGAGTTTGGGCGGTATACCAACTAGATATAGCTCCGTATAGGTCGTCTCTATGAATGCAATCGTATGCGGCTTGGGAATCGATGAATAGATGGTGGCTATCGATTTGGCCATTTTGGTTTTTTCGTGATCTGCTAAAGTGTGAACGCGTGGACTTTCCTCGCCTAATACCACACTGATAATGGTCGAACAGGTTGTTGGTAAACGGTTTCAAGCGTTCAGATAGAATTTCTAGGCAATATTGAGGAGACTTATGGGCCTGTAGTTGGTTCCAGTTCCGAGGGTCTCCTTTTCTGTGGATCGGACAAACGATGCTGAGGTTCCATTCTTCAGACATACTCTCATCCGATCAAATTTTTCTTATGAGTGGGTGAATGTTACTTACCAAATCATCTCCACCGGCTTCATGAAGCTCAGCCGGAAGGCCGTCATTTCCGGAAGACTTGTTAAGCATAAGTTTAGATAATGTTTTCTCACTCCAAGGGAATTTAAACAGCATGACAGGAAGTCGGTCACTTTCAATAGCATTGATGATCTGGAAATGCGGGTATGTTGCCTTGATTGTATGAAAATAGCTTCTTAGATCCTTTGTGATACGACAAGTTCGTCGTTTGGAAGGCGCCTTCATTAGCGGAGAAGACTTAAATAGCAAATATTTTTGCTAAGCTTTTACCTCTCAGTTAAAAGTTTCAGATTTGTCCTGTCATCTGAAGTTATCATGAGATAGATGCCACTTTGCACAGATTTACCAACAATAGGAGCCTGTGCATGAATATGCCGGCAGCTACAAACGTAACGAATTTCCAGAAGGCGTATTTCCATCAACATACAATCCACAACAACTCAAGAGCAGAGTCAATCATCATCTGCAATCATCAGCTTTACAGGTTCGCCCCATCTGAGAGGAGAATATAAACGAAAACAGTCTTGTTATGACCTGAGGCCTAGCTTTTTCTTGTAATTGAGCTTCTTGCATGATAAGGGGACCAACATTAAGCCTGTTACAACAAAAGTAAACATATCATGACGGGGGTGCCGTCATGATATCTACTTCTCAAGTTGTTCACATAAAGTAGGGTATTGCTGTTGTGTTTATAGAGTGCTCATAAAAATTTAACTCTAAGCTGGAAATCCAGAAAATTCGTCGCTGGGAATCCTTTCTATTTCATTACGTGGATCTCATTTTTTTTTAGAGGTAGAGAACTTAAAGTTGGCAACACTTTTTAAACTGCCGGCCATTTTATCAGCTGTCAAGTGGTTTATTTTTAGTTTTGTTCGGCATTTCAACATGAATAGATTGACGTCTGGAGAACCCTTCCAAATTGTGCAAATTTATTTTGAAAATCATGGTTCTGTTTGAAATACGTATCGCGCAGTACGTCCATTTTTCGGTCAACATAATCTTCCATCAAAGCAATTAATTCGATTAGTTATGGAACGTTTTCGCATCACGTTTGCTCTAAATGGTAATACGCATCCACAGATACGTCGTATAGTGCGTACAGAAGAAGTCATTACTGCTGTAGAGCGTAGAATAGAAGAAGACCGAAATCAGTCTATCCGCCATCGTGCACAGGAATTGGATATGTGTCCCACTGTCCATCCACTTTATGGAAGATTTTTCGGGAAGTTCTTTGTTTGCGTGCTTACAAAATCCAACTCGTGCAAGAATTGAAGAATTAGGACCACCTAGCAAGGCGTAGATTAGGTGAAGAGGCTCAAAGATTGCTGTTGATCCCAGTTTTCAGAAGCGAATTTTGATCAGCGATCAAAGATTATAAAGTCATACAGATGACGCTATGGCGGGTCGTACTGGCACAGCCCGCCATATGTTTGGACCTCGTTTCTCATGTGTGTACGTGCACACCGCCCGCTCGTACCATGAAGCTGAGCAAAAGTTTCTCTTTTTTGTTTTGTTTTGTTAGCACTGACTGTTTGTTGTGCTTAATGGGTTGGTGGAATAATTGGTCTGTACTTCTTTAAAAAAAAAACGATGCTGGCCAGAACGTTCCAGCCAATGGTGACCGCTATAGAGCCACTGATTACTGACTTTATCGTTCACCAATTGAACAACCATGATGTGCAGGAGCTGTGGTTTCACCAAGACGGCGCAACATGTCACACCGCTCGTGCTACAATTTATTTGTTGAATGAAACGTTCGATGAGAGCATCATTTCGCGTTTTGGTCCTTCGAATGAGCCTCCAATATCGTGCGATTTAACTCCGCTTGACTATTTTCTGTGGGGATAGGTTAAGGTGGTAGTCCACGCCGATAAGTGCGAGACGATTGACCGATATACGGCTACAAATGTTGGAAGAAGTCATCGAAAATTGAACCTCCAAATTAGACTACGTTCGAGCCATCCGTGGCGGTCATATGTCAGAAATCATACAAAAAAAATGCAGTTTGGCTATCCATCGCGCCACTGAGCAGCACGTCATTCCAGAAATCATATTTGAAGAATTTGTGTCGCAGGAAATCGGAAAAAGAATTGCACATAGCTTTCAAAAATTGCACGAAAATGCACTTGAACACACTGCAACGTAATTCGCCAACATGCGTTACAAATATCTAAGAATACCTCGAAGCTAAAATCCTTTGAATCGTACAGAATCGGAGAATATTCCGCTCCGACGGATACCTCGTTAATGCTGAATGCTAGAAGATTATCGTACTCGGTGTTTTACCGAAGCAACAAATCTTCAAAACGATGTCGACCGATCTTACGAGAAAGGAGTAATTCTTTATCAGTTCCGAGAGCTATGTTAGCTCTACGATAAGTGAGTTGTTCAAGTACCTATTGCTACTTGGGTTGCGACTTCATCATTTCGTACAGAACTATCCCTCTCATCCCTAACATACAAAAGTGGTATGCTTGCCGGTCAAATGGAAAAAGTTGCGTCTTCCAGGTTTTCGAAAATTGCTGTCAGGTGTTAGTGAGCTTATTAGCAGCATGACGTACGTTCAGAATATAATGTTCAATACTTTAGCTAGTTTGCTTTTGGCAGCAAGAGTTTTGTTGTTCTGCTAAATCAGCATTAGATCAGCCGGGCCATCAGAGAAAAGGGCCACCAGAGCACAGAAGCTGTAAATTTATCCTTATGTTGTCATTGCAGAGCCAGTTTCTATATCATATCACACAATCGACTGAAGGTTCATACCAAAAAACGGAGAACTGTCATGTTCTTCCCTGTAATAAACCCTCCCACTCCTTCTTTAATGATTGACCCCGAAAAAAAGGAAGATATCTTCAACAAGGAAGTAACGACTGCACTCTCAAAGTTTCCAAACAAACAATTAACCACCGCTCCCCAGCTGGTATTCATAATTCCTATTTACTTCAACGCTAATTGAGGACATCCTGATACAGCTGGCAGAGAACACCCAACACCCAACACCCTCACACCAAGAAATTATACACCACATCGGCTGGCATAAAACGCCAGACCATCATTTGATGGATTGCATAGCGCTACAAAAGGCCACCATCTTCACTTACAACTTCCCATCTCTCAGAGTGCTTAAACAGTGCTCCGCTTGAGAACACGTTTCTCGTGATGATCTCAATTTGAAATTATTTCATTATCCTTCATCGTTCCTTCGTGAAAACCCGCTCTGCTATCGCTATCACTACGAGTGCAGTTGCAGTCTGGTCTCTACTCGCGATGAAAAAAAAAAAAGCGTTAAAACGGCACGAACCAAAGACCAATTGACCTAATTACCCTTCCGCGCACATGAACCCAGCTACAGCTACAACAGGCCCCAGCAGCAGCGTAAAAGTGAGAAAATCAGCAAACCCAATGCAACGCGAAAAGCTACACTCTACCAGCCTCGCACTAATTGCATTTGTGCAATAAAATTACCACCACTTGCAGCAACCAACTTCCATCACTTTGAAGATGGCAAACAGCGCATATTTCCATCCCTTTGGTGAAACATCTTATTCGTACTTTTTCATCATTGCATCTGGGGCTACTTCAGCCTCAAGCTAACCACAACGAAAAAAAAAAAAAACCACCCCGCTCCCTCTCACCAGACAACTGAAAACCCCAAGCCAACCGAAGCAACCTCTAAACTAATGGCTTTCTCTGTACCACTTAAAATGCACAAAAGTACTTTCATTTTATTTGGTCGTGTCCAAACCCGGCGGAGGAATCCTCCCTCAGCGCCCTCTCGTGTGGAGATACTTTGTGTTTCATTGTACTCTTTTCATCCACATGCCTTCTCCAGTGGAGGCAATTTATCGTAAGGGAATTTTAAATTCCCCAGCAACGGGAGGCTGGCACTTGACGAGACAAGTACTTGTCTAATTGCCAATTCGCCTCTCTTAGCATCGCCATTAATTTGCCTCTAACGGTGGATTTGTGTTCAGCCATTTTGTCTCCTCACAGAACCTGTGGTATATAATTTGTCTTTCACCTGTCTTTCCATTCTTTGGTTGTGTGCCTAATAAGGCACCCACCACACTACACACATCCATCAGACCCACTCCTCCTCCAGCTGTGTGTTCATTGTTAGGTATACACACAACCTTAATCAGGATAAAGCTCATTCATTTCCATCGCTCAGATACACAGTCTAACGGTGTTTTCAAATCGATAACAATCACAGCACACCAGTGTAGGAGTTTTCGATGTTACTGATGAGTAGCGCCCAAGGGATTGTGGCCAGATTGTAGTAGATTCATCTTGTAAGTACAGGGATTCCAGGTTTCAGGACTGGGAGTTTCTTCTTTGCCTGACTGCCTGCCTGCCGTCTGGTTAAGGCTTAACGCGTATAGGTAGGGTATGTGTACTGCTTTCGTTAATGTGACTCCCAATCAAATGTAATTCGAGGTACTTTCCTGTTTTATTTTTGGCGGCCTGGGCCTCGGGCCGATTAGGTGGTATGCGCTCATGTTGGCACGTTATTGACATTTGGGAATTTGAAATCAAAAGAATTTTCATTGGTTTTCGAGTGAATCCATAGCCCGGAGAAATTTCCCGAAACAAAAAGGAATGTTTTGCGCTGCAGATTTAATAAGATCGAAATTGTTTTGGATAAATGCCATCTCATGGCGAGGGGCTACTTTGGTGGGATGTATCAAGGGTAATTGGTACGCACGAACAAGTCAAATCGTCCTTTTTTTATTTTGCAGATGTGTGTTTTTTTTTTTTTTCATTTACTGGACTTGGGGGGTTTTGAAATATCCAGTCTCGTCACGTTCTTTTTGTGTGTTATTCGTAATGAAGTACATTTTCGACTTGCGCTTTTTGACAACATGGGGGCAGGAGTTGTCAGTTGGTTATTTGTATTGTTCGGGAACAGAAAACTGGGTAACAGATGTTTGTGACAACTGAGTATGACTGTTCATATATAGTTTGGAGGGCAATGCTTGATTGACAGTTGGGAAGCACAATTTGGTGCCACCAAAAGACTTGTAATATATCGTTCTGCACTGAAATATTCATTTCCCTTGAACTTGCAGTTGGGATATACCTGTCAATAAGGCACCATGCCAATCTGGTCACCTGAACTTTATTGGATCTCCTTAGTAGTTCGAGTGAGGGCTTTACTATTGAATTGCCTTCTTAGTTCGAAGAAACAGCGGTTGGCAAGAGTAACTCTTCGTTTGATTTCAGACGTGGTGTTGTCACAGATTTTAGTGGAGCCGAGGTAGACAAAGTCCCGTACTACCTTAAAGTTATATCTGTCAATGGTGACGGTCTTTCCAATTCGTCGATGTTGTGTGTCCTTTCGTGATGACAGCATATACTTCGTCTTGCCCTCATGTACTTCTAAACCCATTTTTGCCGCTAGCAAACGTGGCTAAGACATCAAGTTGAGTCGTACCAATGGTGTCAAGATCGTCGGCGTATGCTTATAGTTCCACCGATTTTTTGAAAATTGTGCCTCTGGTTTTGAATTTGTACAATCCTCTCAAGAATGTCAAAGAAGTCACATTACAGTGCATCGCCTTGCCTAAATCATTTTTTTGGTATCGAATGTGTCGGTGAGGTCGTTTCTGACCCTGATGGGGCAGCGAGAATTCTCCATCGTCCTCCTACGGAAACGGACGAGTTTTGGCGGTCTACCAAAACTAGACATAGCTCTGTATAGCTCGTCTTTATAAATGATGTCGTATGCGGCTTTGAAATAGATGAATAGGTGGTGGGTATCGATTTGGACTTGTTGGACGAGTCGCTGTTAGCTTCTCGGAATGTCCGGACATCCCAAATACTGGGTAAGTACCTCTTGTCTATCGCAATGTGATCAATTTGGTTGACCGTTCGTTGATCTGGAGAAGAAAAGCTAAACTCAAATTAACCGTTCCGATTCGGCATAAAACAGGAGGTCCCAACATCGTGCAAGAAGCTCGGCCCTGGGTACTACAGGGCCTGTTGCGCCAAAAATTTGTATTTTTTTTTGAACCGTTGATGTCTCTTCCTGAGGCAAGACAGCCTTCCATCCTTTTCGATCCTGGGCAGGTTGCTGTCAGTTATGCAGTCTAAGCACTCTGGCACCAGCGGTCGCTTGTAGGTTCGGTCTTTCATGTCGCATCGAACCTGAAGGCTGGTATTCCAAGACTTTTGGCTGGAGCATTGTTGTTTATTCGCTGGAAGTGGTCTAGCCAATGTTGTCCTCATTTTGTTCTACATCCACCTCTTGGTACAGCTCATAAATTTCGCGGTTGTATCTTCTCCTCCGTTCGCCGTCCACGCGTACATAACCAAAAATTCGACGGAGAATTTTTCATTCGAATGCTCATAATATTTGCTCAGCTTTCCTGCTAATTGTCCAGCAGGCTATAAAGTAGGACTGGTGGGATTATCATTACCAATAATTTTTTTCGTTGTAAGGAAGTTATACTCACGACCTGGAGGGTCATTTTCAATTAATAAGATACCTCTAGGACATGGGGCCATCAGTATCCACTACGAGATTGAGCGCTGCCCTTGGCCTTCGGCACATCCGCAATCATCTCTGTGCAAGGGCCTGACTAACCCTTGAGATTCCTTAATGACCTGTTGTCCTAACATGTGGAAGCAGCTCATTTAGGTTATTCACATTGTACTGAGACCGTTGACTACATCTTGGAAATTCTTCCGCTGTCGCCTGGCATGGAATATGTGCGTTGATGTGAGTACACGTCTTCCCGCAGCTTTTTTCTCCTGCTGCCAAGATTTTACACAGAGGTTGCGACCCTATCTACAGTCATGGTAAAAGGCACTTAGCTTTCGCCACGTGAAGGCTAAGAGTCGGAAGTTGGTAGGCATCAGTTAGGTGAAAACTTAAGGCCCCCGAGGGGACGAGTAAGTCCCCCGGGTGTTAATGCCTTTTGCTTGTGGGGTTTATTTCCTTTTCATAAATCCAAACTCGCACAGATCCCACATCCAACAGTCAGCCCAAGCAGGGAGGCACCATGCCGCCCACTTACATTCAAACTTTGCATACACCAAACTTGAATAGAATTCCGATTTCGCATGGCAATAACACCGTGGGGGTTAATGCTTTTTTCGTGGTGGGGTTTTTTTCCATTTCGAAAAGGAAATAGACCCCGTGGGGGGCGTTTCCTTTTTTTTTGGTAAATAAGCCCCATGGGGGGTTATTTCACTGCATCATGCCAGATACTTTAAAAATGAATGTGAAGGACAATGGTGAGGGGTAAGGTATGCGGTCTTCAGAATTATGTAAGAATAAACGTAGCGTTACGGTTACTGTTTCTGGACAAGGATTTCATAACTTTTTGACACCGAAATAGAATGCTGGAACCCATTAAAGATGAATGTGGCGTTACAGTAACTGTTAAAAGGAAACGATGAACGGCGATACGGTAACTGTAACATTTTCATATCATGAAAGAAATATTTTTGACACCTGAATAAGGTGCCTAGACTCATTAAAGATGAACGTGTCGTTACAGTAACTGTTACCTGCATTTTTGTTTAATAATTGACACCAGAATTGAGTGTGACACTTCATGATGCGTTTTAGTTCAGAAAAGAGTCTGAAGCAATCACAAGCTCTACATGCTCTCAAGTGTCTTAGCTAAAAAAGTTACTCGTATGATGTTTTGACATCTCAGGATCTGCTCTTAACAAAAAAAATGGGAAACTCCCATTAATGATGAACGTGCCGTTACGGTTACTGTAACATTTTCGTAACATGACGCCACCATTTAATGCTCTAGTCTTGGTTAAGATGTGCTGCCAACAAGTCGGTGAAACTTCACAATGCCAATGCTATAATGGAGTTACTATTTTACTTCTTTGGATTTTACAGAAACCATTAAAACTTGCCAAATGAAAACCTCCCTCCATCCCTGCCCAGCATATAAACTATCCCAACAGACTTTACTACCAAAGACTTCATTAAGGAATGAGTCCTTTTTTTTCAAAGTTCTCAAGAGTGCATCCCCACATTGTGCTGATAATGACTTTGCGTACTTTTATGTTTTTGACATCTGCCGGTTGCTTTATTTTGACAAAGACGGCACAACAACAAAAAAATCCCCAAATGGCTTAAAAAGAACCCAAACAAAAAAAATACCCTCCCCTTCCTTGTCGATTTTGTGTCATCAAAATTGCTTACTCGCTTGAATGCATTTAATTACACGTAATGTTTTCTCAAGGAGTTGCCTTCCAAATAATATTTCTCATGAGCAAACATAAATTTTCGGGATGGTGTTGTTTTTGTCTGTGTGCAACCCATAAAAACCTGTGTAACATTATATTGTCAAACGTTTTTGCATAACCCAGCAACATGAATTCTTCCTTAAGAAATTGTTTTCCCTTTTATAGCCTCCGAAGTGATAGGCAAAGAACACTGACGACCATCACAAGGCTATTCTGACTTTTTGTCACCAGTGCAGGGACACACTTCTCTCGGTAGTCCTTGCTACTACCAGAGTAAATATGTGTTTGCTCTGATTTTGTGCTGAGCACGAAGCTTCAGTAATTGGATCCGATTGCCAGGCAGAAGTTTCTCACACTTGCAGATGTCACTTATCGGCATCAACATTTTTTTTTCCTATCTTTTTCTCATGTGTGCGTGTTTGGATAAGTGTTTGTTTGTGGAACTGACATGACATTGGTCCTTGTTGTAATGGGTTCTACCATCCATGTAGTGTGTACGTTTGGGCATATTGTTGATGAGCGTAATGCTTTTCATTAATTTGATTATTTCCTCGTACGACGTTTGTCAATGTCCTTGACACATTCAAGTTGTCCTAGCCTAATTTAATTTGAGTCCATCCCAGATGATGACTGACGTTTAATAGAGATAAGTTTGCTTGAATTTACAGCCCATAAAATGCGCCTTTGGACCATCCAAAGTGTTTTCGAGTTAGTTGAAGCGGTTTATATGTTAGTTTTGACCTTCAGGGCGATAAAGTAACTGAAGGCATCCATTTTTTTAATGGAAGGGGAGGAATGATGTAAAAATTCTGGGTGAGTGACTTTTGACTCGAAGTATCTGGATAATCATAAGTGCCAGACGTCTTTTAGTGGTATCGTTTTAAAAGCTTTCGAAAGGACCTATTTCGCAATAAATAACCTGTGGCCATGTTTTGGGATTGAATGGGCTCAGTGGTAGCGCGGTGGAAAACTAAATGATTGTTAGGTTAGGTTGGTGGGTTGATGAGGTAGGTCTTCTCTCATCACACTCAGGTCGATATATAACCATTGGCGGGATGATGAGTTCGGTCTTCTCTAATAACACTCAGGTCGATATATACCCATTGTGATGCCCGTTTGGGGGTTCACATGGCTCCTAACTTTCAATTATTATTCCCTTTTAAACCATCCAGGTGCTGTTGCAAACGGGAAAAGATCAGATAGAGGGATTTCAGATAGATCCGTGAGGTCAGAGAAAAAATATTATCCTAACGTTTTTTATTCAAGTTGACTGATGTCTGGCATTTCTTCATCACCGCAGCATCTACAACGGTCATCATCTACAAGATGCATTTGCAGATCGCGGCCTTTGAGTAAAAGTTGTGTCCTCTAAGTATCCCCACTAGTGTCCAAGCAGATTTCCTGTTTCTTTAAAGTTTGTGGGTTCTAGGGCCACATCCTCTTATAATGCTTTAACACCGAACCAACAACAGAGCTTTCGCAAAAATATTTGAAAACTTCATCGAAAACCGGAGTTTTCCCATATATTTGAAGTTTTCAAAAACTAGTAGGTTACGCCGTAACCGTCTCGAAAACACTTCGAAGACGTCATTTCGTTAAAGGTTGTTGGAACAAACACACCTTTTCATACGTTCTGTATGTGTTCCACAAGTCCCACAAATCAGCTGATGAACTCGCTGTCAAACCAAATGTCAATTCTCAACTTTCTTATTGTCATTCGAAGCTCGAACAGGGATAAGGCTTTTACTTTCTAGTTTTCGGGTGCCATGTTAGTTGAAATAATGTCCATTGAACGGCTTAAAGGTTTCTTCTAGATACTCCGCAAATAAATCCGCTTTCTCTCAGCCTCCTTTTTCGCTTTCGCCGTTAGCGTTTCTTATTGGTGTGTGTAATTTAGTTTATGGACTTCAACACTTAAAAGCAGTCAAGCTATCTAGATAAATAGAAGTCTCGCGATTTCTCAAATCCTGTAGCTTATTCACAAGTTTGTTGCAAAGATGGTTCAGATAAGTTTTATCAGGAGGTACCCGGATTGTTGCCATTTCTTGCGCACTCTCCCTTTTCTCGTATGAGGTCTTCGATTTCAGACTGGTATTTGAATTTATTGCTGCTGTGTTTCGCTATCAAGTGTTTATCCATGCTGCGCTCTGAATGGCTTCCACGAGATTGTCAATTTCGTCTTCTATTTCGAGCAGTATCTTCACTTATTTACTTACTTAAGTGGCGCTGCAGTCCGGAATGAACCTGAGCCTCAACCGACATGCCTCTCCAATTAGCCCGATCCTTAGCTAACTGCGAAGATTTGCGCACTTTGGGTTGAGGTCGGTTTCTACTTGTGCACGCCAAATATGACTCCAATTCGGCCTTTCTTAGCCCAAAGAAACATCGGTTGCCAAGAGTAATTAATTCTTCGTTTCATTTCTGACGAGATGTTGTTTTCAGAGTTGATAGCGGAGCCGAGATAGACAAAGTCCCGTACTTCCTCAAAGTTATATCTGTCAATGGTGACTTTCTGTCCAATTAGACGACGCACGTTGTGTGTCCTTTCGTGTTGACAACAAATACTTAGTCTTAGTCTCATCTACTACTAAACTCATATCCGCCGATGACAATGACATCACGTTGAGTCCTGTCAATGATGTCAATATCGTCGGCGTATGCTAGTAGTTGCACCGATTTTTGGAAAATTGTGCCTCTGGTAAAGGCTCGGGAGTTTTGCACAATCCTGTCAAGGATCACATGACTGCGCATCGCCTTGCCTAAATCTTTTGTTAGTATCGAATGTGTCGGTGAGGTCGTTCCGACCTTGCTGGAGCAGCGAGAATTCTCCATCGTCATCCTACACAAACGGACGAGTTTGGGAGGGTTTACCAAAACTAGACATGGTTCTGTATAGTTCGTCTCTATAAATGCTTTCGTATGCGGCTTTGAAATCGATGAATAGGTAGTGGGTATCAATTTGGACTTCTTGGGTTTTTTCCAGCATCTGTCGAAATTAGAAAATTTGCTCGTTTGTGGACTTTCCTGGCCTAAAATCACCTTGATAAGGTCCGATCCGATTGTTGGTAAACTGTTTCAGGCGTTCACGTATTACGGCAGATAGGATCTTGTAGTTGCCTTTGACGTTTTACTCTTTGGTAAAACTTGCGAACATCGTTCCTGGAGTTGCGCGCCTATATAGCCCAATGGCAGCTCTTGTCTTGACCTTGTATGCCTCGTTCTTTGCTGCGAGCATCTGTCGGCATTCCTCATCAAACCAAGGGTTTCTTGCTGTTGGGCGTGAGAAACCTTGCACATCAGTTGCGGATGATCTAATGGCGTGTTGGCATCGTAGCCATTGTTCTTCGACATTCTATGCTGGTGGTATGGTGTTAACCAAGAGGTTAATGGATACGCGTTGCACAAAGGTCCTGCCGGTCACCTGCAATTGCAGTCATTCAACATTAAATTTTGTAACAGTATTTCTGGATTGTTGTGGTGTGTTGGATATTCGCATTCTTACCTTTGCTTCAACAAGGTAGTGGTCCGAGTCGATGTTAGCTCCTGGGAATGTTCGGACATCCAAAATACTGGTTGCGCGCCTCTTGTCTATCGCAATGTGATCAATTTGATTGACCGTTCGTTGATCTGGAGACGGCTATGCCCCTTATTGATATCGAGGTGAGGAAACCGTGTGCTGGCTATAGTAGCATTTCGTTCCGTAACGAAGTCAATTAGCCTAAGTCCGTTACCAGACGTTTGTTGTCGTGTAGGCTATGTTTTCCGACAATACTGCTAGCGATGACTTCTCTTCCTACCTTTGCGTTAAAATCTACAAGCACGATATTAATATCGCTCCTAGGTTTTGTCAAGGAGCTCGTAAAAGCAATCCTTAGCTCCGTCGAGGAGTGAGTGCATATAAGGCTCATGTTGGCGAATCTGGTATTGATGCGGATTGTTGCAATACGTTCGCTAATGTCTTGGAAACACAAGACTTCTTACCTAAGGCTGGCACTTATAACAAATCCGCATCCGAATAGTTGCTGTTTCTGCTCACTATAACACTGGCCTTAGTAGTTGTCACAGTTTTTCATCCTATTTTTGCCCGGCCCATCCCATGGTATTTCCTGGATGGCAGTAAGGTCGTCAACAATCAAATCAGTCCTTTCCGAGGCTATTGGTTGCTTCGTAACCGTACGTTTTTTCCATGGTTGGGTAGTTAACCCAAAGCACAACCCCCAACCTGGAGGGCCAGTTCCAATTTATTAAATACCCCTAAGACACGGTGCCATCAGTATCCACTACGGCATTGAGCGCTGCCGTTGGCCTTTCGGTTTATCCGCCACCATCTCTGTTCAAGAGGCCTGACGTACCCTTGAAATTCCTAGACAACCTGTTATCTGAATATGTTGAAGCAGCTTGTCTTGGTTCGCCTGGGGCAGCCGGCCGGGTATTCATTCCGTGCCATTCTAACCTGGCTGTTTATAGTGTTGCAGTTTTTCGTTGTGTTATCAACACTCGCGCTTATCGTTTAGCAAGTAAAATCCGGTTGCATGAGACCAGTACCCGATGGTTACCACTTGTAAAAAATAAGCACTTGATGTGTAGTGAAAGTAACAACCACTGGGCATTGCCCAGTTAAAGCCAGTCAGAGTCTACACTCGTTCTACAACACCCAACCATCGGACTTTTGCAAGAGGTGATAAAATTTCGCTGTCCTTACTTTCAGGATAAGACTAGGGCAATGCACCCCTCCTTCAGTGTTTCGTTTTCACTTTAATTATGGTCATTGAATGGTTTAAAGTTTTAGGCGGACATCCTTAAGCTTCGGTGGGTCTTATTTTGGTAGAATATATTTTTTGGGTAAACATGATCAGTGTTTTTCATATTCGCCGCAAGACCGTTGTTATGACAGTTCCGATAACGCGGATTCAAATGAAAAAATACTTTGCTGTCGACTCAATACTCCGCATAAGCGATTTTTTTAATTTCATTGATCACAAGAGGTTTAAGAATTTAGTTAGCGAGTTGTTTCGTAGGAGAGAATACAGAGCTTTACCAAGATTTACTCTTTTCTTAACCATGCTGTACTCAAGACTGATATTAATGATTGCCTTCATACTCAAGACTGATGTTACTGGTTGCCTTCATCCAGTTTGTCAAAAAACCGTGTCGAACCGAGTTGCTCATGTACAACTTCCATAATACCTCCGGAAGTTGTTGTAAGCATTTTCTATATCTTAAAACGCAGCTAACGTGTAAAATACTGTTACTGTTACTGTTTGTAATTAAGGTCGTTCTCGTAATATATTGACAAGGAAAGCCAACATTTTTCTTTTATATGAACGACTCATAAAAACGCAATTGTCCTAGGGTCTTAAAGAGAGCTCGCATTAAACATGACTGAAGTTCGCATCTTTGCGGATTTGAATAATTTCATGCTCGGTTCATGACCTATTTTATTGTATTATAGTATCATGAATTCAGCCCCACATGGATTTATGAAGTTTAAATTAATTTTGAAGAGAACCTTGCGAAGTTCACAACAATAAAACCACCTTACATGGGTACCAAACCCACGAAAGATATATAATTTCAAGTTCCAGACTAATGCTTAGTCCGTTTGGTTACCTCTCGAGGGGTCATTTCCCAAACAATTCAGGATTCATCCAGGATAAATTTTCCACGATGATACTCTCTGAAAGACACCAATACACGTGTATATGGGAAAAAAAACCCTTTACCCAACAAAAAGCAAATCATCCATGACCACATTCCTACTGTGAGGACTTTGCATTTGGATTGTCTCCAACAGATATTGGTGTACTCTCCTAACCTCTTGCAATTGTACTTTTAATCTCATACACTGAACCCACACTACAAGTGTATTCAACTAATCCTAGTTTGGGAATACAATTTCCCACAAAATGTCATCCATCATCAAGAAGTGGTTCGGTCCAAATCCTTGTTAATTGCAATTGTGCAACCAATGATGCACACACACACACACACAAAGAGAAGAAAGGAGCCGGGTAAATTGTATTGTGGACTACATTCGATTATTCAGAAAACCGACAAAGTGTAAAAGAACACTCACCCTGTGCCATGGTTCAGTTGTGAATTTTGCTACAGTTCTCACATTTATTGTGCGGTGACATTTTGGTCCTCCTTAATGCCAACCCGACTTGGCTGTCTCTGAATTCTCTCGCAGAGAACTACAATTGCACACGACACACACAGTGTGCATGTAATGCGAAGTCAAATGACATTTGTTCCTTGGTGTAGCTTCGGTTTTCAGGACGACAGTGTGTGATTGTGTTACCTATTGTGAGTTTTATTTGGACAACTAATCTTTGAATCAACATTAGTTTTTGTCTTATAATATTTGGATATGGTAATGCCGCCGGAGGGGTGTCCTTATGAGGGATTATTTTGGGGATTTCCATAGCTTTTGCACAATGGATTTCAGCTATAAATATTGATTAGCAGGAGTGTATGTGTGTGGCTGGCGATTAAACAGGATTTTGAAAATAACTCCTTGGGGCGAACCTTTAGGGAATTAAATATGAAATTAGCAGGCAAAGTTTAAATCCAACGAGTTGGATTAATTTGCCTTGGGATAGGTTTGTTAATTCCCAGAATGAACTCATGCAAGATTAAACCTCGTGTGTTTCAATTTGGAGGCTGAATGGAAAATATACAGAACAACACATCAGCTGGGGGTATTTGTAAATCGAACACAGATTGTTATGAAAGAAAAATTTCAAAGCCCCCAAACACGTATATACCTTCAGGTTTAATTGTAAAGTTAATTAAATTATTTTACAACAGGATAACATGTTCATCGGGTCCCTAATCGACTTGAAATTTGAAATTTCAGCGTGATGCCAATAAATTTTCCGTGTCAGTTAAAGGCAGAGTGACGTTTTTTCTGTTGATTCAGCTATCGGCCATTGTCATGGAAATTCATTAGAGCTATCATTCAAGAGCATCAATGGGAATTTTCCTTTACTTTTTGTTGGTTTTTTTTTTTTGTTTCGGTACAATCCGCTGTGCGAATAGTTGAATACCCTATCTCATCTCATCCTTAAAATTAATATCGCCAACATTTGAGTTTTATAGGGATGAAATATACAAATGGCGTTGTCACAACATATTATTTTGACAAAAATTATGTTTTTCTATGGATATGCTTTGGGATAGGCTCTACAAATCGTTTTTTCTAGAATAACGACCACAAAAAGTGGGCGTGGGTTAAAATTATCAATAGACAAAATATTCATAGCCAACTCAAAATGATTCCTCTATAAGGAAATAAAATTTAATTTCCACAAGCAATTATTTCTGTAGGCCTTATATAGTACTTGTGCGCGGAGCTTCAGCATTTTTGCAGTCGATTGTTTGGGTAGATAGGCTATTTAAGACATTATGCAGGAAAATTCACAAGCGTAACAAGCTTCCGGAGATAAGTGTACATGTAGCATACGTTAAGATGTTTCGGTAGAACTTCGCACGAAGTTAATGCGAAGCATAGCATGCATAGAGCTTACGAATGAAGGCTTAAAAAAGCTGAGGTTAAAAGATCGGGAAAAAGGTAAACAGATCGGGAAAAAAGTGTAAAGATCGGGAACCTACCGCAGAACGAGTCAACACGATTCAAACACTTCGCGGTACTTACTGGTCTTTCATATTCCAGAGTACAGCCTAGCGGATTGTTTGTTTCGGCCTGTATATCACGAATTTCGTGTGTTATTTTACATAAGCCTTACATAACCCCACAAGAAATAATCAAGAGGCGTTAAATCGCATGATCTTGGAGGCCAACTCACAGGGCCATTTCGAGAGATAAGCTGCTCACCAAATTCATCCTTCTACATTTCCATTGTTTCACAAGTTGCGTGGCATGTGGCATCGTCTTGATGAAACCACATGTCAACCAAGTTCAAATCAGCCAACTGGGGGAAACAAAAAGTCGCGTATCATGGCTTGATTTCGTTCGCCGTTGTCGGTAACGTTTCTTCCACGGTCGTCTTTGAAGTAGAATGGAGCGATGATGCCACCAGCCCATAAACCGCTCCAAACTGTCGTTTTTTCGGGATGCATCGGTAGTTCTTGTATAGCATGTGGCTGTTCATCACTCCAGACGTTTTGTTTATTTAAGTTGAGCCAGAAATGGGCCTCATCGCTGAACACATTTTTTTGATAAAGCAGCCGATTTTCATGGAGCTGTTCTAAGGCCCATTCACCAAAAATTAGACGTTGTGGTAGGTCATTCGTCTTCAATTCTTGCACAAGTTGAATTTTTTAGGCTTTTAAACCCAAATCGACACGTAAAACTTTCCATCTGGTTGAGTAACACATTCCCAATTGCTGGGAACGGCGACGAATTGACATTTCACGATCTTCATTAACATTGGACGCTACGACTACAATATTCTCTTCGTTACGCACTGTACGCATGCAAGTCGATGGTTTAATCTCCAACAAAGTAAATTTTGTGATAACAGCACGAATTGTTGATTCACCAGATCAATTATGACGACCATAATATAGTCGTACCAAATGGTGCACATTTTTCACAGAGCACAAATTTTGATAATAAATTTCAATAATTTGCAATCGTTGCTCGTTTGTAAATCTTTCCATGATTAAATGGCAGAGTATACTAAAAACTTTTCACTTGGACAGATGACGTTTGGACGGCATTACTAACCAGTTCTGCCAACCTGAAGAAAATCATTCTGGAGCCTTCGCCCTTATCAAATTATATTGATGTCTTGTAAGCTGGGCTTCGACCATAAATTAAAGAGCTTCTTCGCCTTACATCAGCTCAATATGTTTTTCTTTATAATTCTGATGCGTACTTTTATATTCCATTGCACTTTGAGGTGAACGTATTATGTTCTCCACTAATTTGGATGCAACTGTATGTCCTGGAGCTCGTAAATTCATCTCTGCTGGGAATCCAAGTTGCGAAAAAGACAGGTTACTTCTTATGTTTTCCGTTTAAAAACCGTTTGGTTCGTTGCGAAAACTCCTCAAATGATGTCTCCGGTTTTTTTTTAGAGTACTTTCACATAATTTAAAGCCTAAGGAAGCCTCAAGCCATTACTGATTTTTTTTTCTTTGAACCGAAATTATTTTTGATAAGCTGGTGACCATTTTTATTTGAATTTAGCTGATGAAAATATTGCAATTGTACGTTTAAGTTCATTTAGCTGTATTTCAGGACAGTCTGTTGGGTCTTGAAGATATGCCTTTAAAAATTTCATTTTTTCATCTAATATTTGATATCCTGATATCTTCTAGTAAGAAAAAAATCCCTTGAATGCGAACCTACAGCAAATTGAAGCGATTTAAATTTATGATTTAGATTTATCGGGTTTTTCAACAGGGACGCTACAAAAGTTGAGCGACAGGGACAGCAAATGACGCCATATTTCTTGCCGCTCTTTTGACATTTCTCTTCAGTAAGGTTTGCCATTTCATGATGAAAAGACATACGATCTAACAACGAGTCGAAATTATTAAAATTTACAACCGAAATTCGGAGTCAGTGGCCTCAACGCTAAGAGCGCTACGTCCAATTTATGGTCGTCATAATCGTCCTAGCAGATCAACAATTGGGCGTCTAGTGGAAAAATTTGAATCCACAGGCACAGTACAAAATGTTCCCGTGCCAGTGAGACAAAGAAGTGCCCGTAGTGTCGAGAGTATTGCTGCCGCTGAGGCTTCAGTTGAAGAGAGCCCAAATGTGTCTCTCACACGTCGTTCTCAAGCGTTGGGCATCTCTGTGACGTCGTTGTGGCGAATTTTGCGAAAAGGTCTTGGCCTACATCCTTACAAGATTAAATTGACGCACGAACTGAAGCCGCTTGACCACCTGAAGCGTCGTATGTTCGTGAATTGGGCTGAGCAACAACTTGAAAATGATTCGGATTTTCATCGAAAAATCATCTTCAGCGATGAGGCTCATTTCTGGCTGAATGGCTTCGTCAATAAACAAAATATGCGGTATTGGTCAGGCAGCAATCCACACGTACTCCATGAGTCATCATTGCATCCCGAAAAAATAACGGTTTGGTGTGGTTTATGGGCTGGCGGCGTCATTGGGCCGTACCTCTCCCGTGATGATCAAGACTGTGAATGGGAATCGCTACCGTTCAATGATAACCGAATATTTTTGGCCCCAATTAGATGATATGGACTTGGAGGCCCTGTGGTTCAAACAGGACGGCGCCACAAGCCACACAGCGAATGCCACAATCAATTTATTGGAAACCAAGTTTGGAGAACGTGTTATCTCACGAAATGGTCCAGTCGCTTGGCCGCCTCGGTCGTGCGATTTGACGCCGTTAGACTATTTCCTGTAGGGCTACGTCAATTCTATGGTCTATGCCAACAAGCCAACGACGATTGATGAACTTCGTTCGAATATCGAACGTGAAATTGCAACAGTATCGGCCGATTTGTGCTTGAAAACCGTCGAAAATTGGGTTCAGCGTCTGGACTTCTGCAAGCGTGCCCGTGGTGGCCATGCAATAAAAATCGAGTTCCATACATAATGGCATCGAACGTTCTTTCACAGGCATAAATAATTTTATTGATATCCGAAACCGTTTTTGTTTTATTTAAAAAAAACTTTTGTAGCGCTCTTTTTGAAAAACCCTTTATAAGCTAACAAAGTTAATTATTGGCGCGAATCATGAACTTTGATTTACATTGGTATATGGAGTGCCCCACTGAACGTTTGGTACAAAGAATTACTTTCCCTGTCCAAACTATTATTATGGAGTCGCTGTTTTAACGGGCGTTTTTTAAGAGGTTGGTTTTTCGAAAAGAGGTAAAACTGACATTTTGTAGTCAAATCGGGCAATTCTAATGTCATTTCTGTTTAGTTTGGTTTGCCATTTTATCATGAACAGGTTGACAAATCAACATCGCTGGCAAATCGTGCATTTTTTTCCGAAAATAATTATTCAGTTCGAGAAGTATACCGCAAGCTCCGTCCATTTTATGGTCGACATAATCGTCCATTACAGCAATTAATTCGGTTGACCATGGATCGTTTTCGCACTACGCTTACTCTATGTGATAATACGCATCCGCAGAGACGTCGAACAGTGCGCAACGAAGAAACGATTGCCGCTGTAGGGTTCAAGAGTACCCGAATGAATCGATCCGCCACCGTGCACGGCAATTGGAGCTTTGTCCATCAACTTTATGGAAGATTTTGGGCAAAGATCTTGGCTTACGACCTTACAAGATCCAGCTTGTGCAAGAATTAAAGCCACAAGACCATTCAATGCGTCTTGATTTTGGTGTATGGGCCGAAATAGGGATTGATCTCGATGCTGATTTTCATCGCAAAATTTTGTTCGGTGATGAGGCATATTTTTGGGTACAAAGCTACGTCAACAAGCAAAATTTTCGCTTTGAAGTGAAGAGAATCCACATGAGACCCTTGAGACGCCAATGATTCTGAAGAGTCAGTTTCCTTTAATGGAGACCGGTATAGAGCCATGATAACCGACTATTTTGTTCCCATATTGGATGGCATGAATGTGGATGAGATGTGGTTCCAACAATATAGCACTACATGCCACACAGTGCAGCAATTGGTTTATTGAAGGAAAAATTCGATGAGCGCATAATTTCGCGGAATGGACCTGTCAATTGGCCACCAGGATCGTGTGATTTGACACCATTGGATTATTTTCCTTGGGCATATGTGAAGTCTATGTGAAAACATGTGAAACCAGAACCTTTAGGGGACTTGGAAGCCAACATTCGTGGCGAGACCCAAACTTAGTTTTGAGACTTCAATTTAAGATCTGCGCGCGCTCAACTGGCTATGCATAGGGTTTCGCACCGAATGGACGTTTAGTTGAAAAGTGAAACAGAGAAATTGATGGTAAAGACGTTGGGTGGAAAGACTTACATCATGTGTCTGAACTATTATCGTGAAGTCGCTGCTGGGAAACTCTCCTTTTTTTCTGCCAAGTACCCGATGAACTTTTATTAATTTCTTAGAATTATGGTTACATGAATTTTGGCTGGCATTGAAGGACCACCCTTCTAGTCAACATACCAACACATGTACCACGACACCGAGGCCATCCCCTTCATAAAACACTTGTTTGTCATCTTTGCATTCCATTCATAGGATTGGAGGTAAAACGTGTGGCGCCACGGGTTGCATTCGAAAATCGGTATAAATAAATTGCAGGGGACCAAATTGAATAAAAATACAAAATGTACACCGAAAGGCACACCCTATATATTTAATAAAAAAAAAATTATAACGTTTAATTTTTCAACGTCATTATTCATTTCCCTCACAAAACCCGCCTTATTTTCCTTCGTCGTCTTCATGTACCTACACGAGCCATATTTGGAAAAACTGAACCCCTAATCCAGGTATTAGAACCTTCAATGTCCAAAGAAAAAATAAATTACACCATTCCAAACCGAGGCACATTAATACCAACTTCCCCTTCCGAATGAAATTCCTTTGAAAATTAAAATTCACTGGGAACGATGATTATCGGAATCCGCGGAATCGCTTCACCAAACACAAAGGACGACCCAAACAACTGTTTTTTTTTTCTTTGTTCGTACATCTCATTTATTTACCGTTTAACATCAAATATCACCCTCCTATCTAATCCATTGAAGACATAAAACTTGTTTCCACTTCAGTTTTGAAAAAATCCTTAGGCACAGTCCCCGCCATCATCTTTTTCTGTTCCATGACAATGATCTCCTTCACCACTCTCAGCTGTTCGTAGTGTTTCCATAGCTGCCGATTCGATGAGTAGCCGACGTAATTAATCAACGCATCGATGCCTTGTCGTGCTGCTTTCAGTGCTGCACATTCAGCTGGTGTCATCTTTGGAGGTTGTTCCTCTTCGTCTGCGGAGAAACTCATGACAGGTTCTGCCACCAATTCATCTTCCCCATCCTGCTCTGTCTTTACAACTACTTCGACGTCATGGTCATGCGCATCTTTATATTCGGATTCAGTATCATCTTGCGATGCATCACAATTAACCTTTGTCGACGATGGGATGCAATGACGGTATTTGAATCGACGGAACCATGCCGGACTGCAGGTGATCCCATGCAGCCCCAATTGTTGCTTTAATTGCTCGGATGCTTGTCGCAAGTCGGATGAATCTATAACAGCGCCAGTTGCCTGTTGTCGAGTGTACCATTTGTACAAGGCCGTCTCTAGAATGTCATCCTTCGGTCGTTTGAGTGTCTTTCGGCTGGAAATCCTGTCGTTTGTTACGTCATAGTTTTGGGCAAATGCTATTATTGTGTTGCGTTGACGTTTGATGTCCGATACTGTTTGGCGACTTATGCCAAATTCCTCGGATATTTGCCGTCCCGACATCCTTCCGCTTTCCAGTTTCTCGAGAACTTTTAATTTACTGCCAATTGTCAGTGTGACGTGTTTTCTTTTTAATCCGGCTGTTGGTTGTACGGACGTCATTATGATGAACTCTCGCGCGCTCGCCTGTTCGCTTCAGAAAGAAAATCGATACTGCTGACTCATGAAGGCAAGTAGATACCTACTTCGTACTATGTACGGATGTGTGAACTGCTATCGCGCAGCAACATTGACGATTTTTTTTTTACAAATACACACACACAGTTTTAATTTTGTACGTGGATACGTACAGCTGGAAATGGTAATGTCGCACACAGAGATCCGGATTAGGTGAACATCCGAATTAAACGCGGGGTCCGGATGAGGGAGGGTAATTGTTGTATGCATGAGTAGTACGTTTTGTGGTGACTGTACGTGTTTGGAGGGCTGTTGCGTTGAATTTTTGTATGCAAGTAGCGCTGAGCGAGACGGAAAGAGGAGTGTTGGGACGGGATGTGATTGTCAATTTGTTTATCGTTTTATCAAAACTCTTTGGGAAATGAATGCGTAGGTTGGGTGTGTATGTGATTTTGGCAAGTTGTCATGTTTTTCATGAGTGAAAAAAAGTTGACAAAGAAATGCATATCGAGCATATGGAGCTTAAAGATCAAATTATTTGACAATAAACGATTTCGATAAAACTGAGGAAATGTATGTAGCTGGTGGCCCTACGAAGGGGTTTTTGGAATCATAGACCTTGATACGACACCCGAACACAATTCTGTAGAGATGGACAAAGGAAACTCGTTTATAACCAGTGGATGCAGAGAATAACCTTTAGCTGTCAGGCAGAGCGACCCAGTTAATATTGCCGACGACAGCGAACACTACATTGTGCTTCGGTAGTCGCTGATAAGTTTTGTCCAGAGGTTCGTAGAAACAATCCTTCGCAATGCTACTTTTTTACTCCGTTCATTTCATCCTCGCTGGGTGATTGTACCAAGACAATAACAGCGACAAGGGGCACTCCACAAGGGGGGTTCTCCCTCCGTTTATTTAGCTACTGGTAGTCAACGAAGCTTTGAAGAGGCTGGAATTCACTGCAACATGAAACAGTGCCTTATGAAGACGGTGTTGTTCTCATGGCATGTGGAAAACTCACAACGACTCTAAGCGCAATAATGTAAACTTGTCTAAACATACTCAGTAGATGGTCAGAACCATGCGGAATGGGTGTGAATCCGAAGAACACAGAATTAGTACTCTTCACTTACAAAAGATCAGTCACAGAGTTTCTGACACCGACTCTGGGAGGGTCTACCCAGTCACTGTCAGCAAGTGCCGAATACCTTGGGGTGACACTTGATAGCAAACTGAACTGGAACCTTAATATCAACGAAAGGGTTAAGAAAGCTAACATTGCCCTATATAGCTGCAACAGAATCTGTGGTAACCTCCCTGAAAGTCACAAAACGGCTATACACAGCTATTGTCAGACCAATCCCTACCTATGGTTGCCTAGTCTCGTGGAATTCCATGACAAAGACGAAGCATTTAATAGCACTAACAAAAGTTCAAAGAACAGCATGCATACTCATAACAGGAGCTATGCGTACCAGTCCCACAGCAGCTTTGGAAACACTTCTCAATCTCGCACCAATCGACTTACAGCTGATTTAAACAGCGACGAGAGTGTGTGAGAGTGATAACAGGTCACAACCTGTTGGGTAAGGACTCCCATAGAATCGGATCAATCGGATATGCAGGAAATGCGACGACCCAGAAGTCGAGGAGGGTATCTCACACCTACTCTGTCACTTTCTCACGATCTGCAACAGCAGCGAAAAAATCCTTGGTAGCTTCTACTACAAGGACCTTACGGAGCTAGCATTTATATACATCCCTAGCGAGGTATCCGTCGGAGCGGAAAATTCTCTGATTTTGTACGATCCGGAGGATTTTAGCTTCGAGGAATTCTTTCTTCAATTGGATTTTTGAGAGGAGCCAACACCGAGCCAACACCAGAGCCACAATTTTTCAAAAGTCGGTGCAACTACTAGCATCCGCCGACGATATTGACATCATTTGTACGACTCAACTTGATGTCTTAGCCACGTTTGCTAGTGTATTGAAGGAAGCGGCACAAATGGGTTTAGCAGTAAATGAGGGCAAGACAAACTAAATGCTGTCCACACGAAAGGACACACAGCATCTACGAATTGGACAGAGCGTCACCATTGACAGATATAACTTTTAGGTAGTACGAGACCTTTTTATCTCGGCTCCGCTATTAACTTTGACAACAATATCTCGTCAGAATCTAAACGAAGAAATAACTCTTTCCAACAGCTGTTTCTTCGGGCTAAGAGGGCAATTCAGTAGTAAAGCCCTCACTCGAACTACTAAGGCGATTCTATATAAGACCCTGATCACCCCAGTCCTGCTCTACGGCGCTGAAGCATGGACCGTCTCAAAAGCGGATGAAGAAATCCTTGGTCGATTCGAGAGGGAAATTCTTCGAAAAATCTTCGGTCCCGTTTGCGTTGACGGGCTATGGAGACGAAAAGTCAACCAAGAACTATACGCGCTGTACAGCGACATGTCCATGGTCAAAAAAACTCCGCATTTGACGTTTAAGATGGCTAGGACATGAAGAACGAATGGACACCAATAGCCCGCTCGTAGAGTCTTCGATTCCCAGCCAGACGCCGGACGCAGTAGAGGAAGACCTCGCCTTAAGTGGCGCGCACAAGTAGAAACCGACTTCAACCAATTTGGGGTTTGCAACTGGAGGCAGTAAGCTAAGTAACGGGATAGTTGGAGAGCCATGGTGGTTGAGGCCCAGGTTCATTCCGGACTGTAGCGCCACTTAAGTTAGTAAGTATTTCTGGATTGTTGTGACGTGGTGGATATCCGCATTCTTACCATGGCTGCAACAAGTTAGTGGTTCAAGTCAATGTTAGCTCCTCGTAATGTTTGGACATCCAAAATACTAGTTGGGTGCCTCTCGTCTATCGCAATGTGATTAATTTGGTTGAACGTGCGTTTATCTAAAGACCGTCATGTCAGCTTATGGATATCGAGGTGAGGAAACCGTGTGCTGGCTATAGTGGCATTTAGATCCGTAGCGAATTCAATTAGCCTAAGTCCGTTACCAGACTTTTTGTCGTGTAGGCTATGTTTTCCGTCAATACTGCTAGAGATGTCTTCTCTTTCTACCTTTGCGTTCAAATCTCCCAGCACGATTTTAACATCGTACTTCGGTAGTCGCTCATAGGTTTTGTCAAGGAGCTCGTAGAAGCAATCCTCATCTTTATCATCTGGGGCGTGAGTGCATATAGGGCTTATGATGGCGAATTTGGCCTGAATGCGGATTCCTACAATGCGTTCGCTTATGTCTTGAAAACATAAGACTTCTTGCGTTTGTCTGGCACTTATGACAAATCCGCTTCCGCTAACTCGCTGTTTCTGCTCACTATAACACGGTCCGTAGTAGATGTCACAGTTTTCCATCCTCTTTTTTCCCGGCCCATCATATCGTATATCCTGGATGGCAATAATGTCTGCTTGGTAGCAGTTTAGGGCTTCTGCTAGTTGTTCGCTTGCACCTCTCCTGTTTAATGTTCTCACATTCCAGGTGCAAATACGAACGTCGTTGCCTTTTTTTCCTTTAGCAGGGTCGTCAACAACATGGGTGGCTAGTTCCAATTTATTAGATACCCCTAGGATACGGGTTCAGCAGTATCCACTACGGGATCGAGCGCAGCCGTTGGCCTTTCGGTTCATCCGCCACCATCTCTGTTCAAGGGGCCTGACTTACCCTCGAAATTCCTAGACAACCAGTTATCCGAATATGTCGAAGCGGCTTGTCTAGGTTCGCCTGGGACAGCAGGCCGTGTATTTATTCCGTTCCATTCTGACCAGGCCTTTATATTGTTATTCAAATCCGGTCGGATGAGACCAGTACCCGATGGTTACCACTTGGTAATTGATGTATAGACCTACTGTTTTCAATAATATGTTTACCCAGCACGCAGATATTTATGATTCTTAAATGCGACTGAACTTACATAAAAATTCTTCCCAACTTCAGATTTATTACCGAAATTGGTTGAACTCAGGTTTTAATTTTGTAAATCAACGAATCGTAAATCAAACCCTACTTCTCCTCGTATCCAACACAACAAATTGTCCTCATCCATAAATCTATGAGCAATTTCCCTGCTTCCTTGGTTGTTCCTCCATCCATAAAAATTAATTTCCTCTTCTCTCTCATTAATATCATTTCCCTTGTATTTGTCTCCGTGTATGTGTGTATTGTAGTATTATTGTGTAAATCGATAAATAATAAAAACAGTTATCCGTTTTTTCCTCCCCCACCATCTAGCCAACAGCCAAATTTGGCCCAGAAGCGCCTGCAACAAACCCAAGCCAAAGTGGACGAGGTCGTCGACATTATGCGAGTAAATGTCGAAAAAGTCCTGGAACGCGACCAAAAGCTATCCGAGTTGAGTGAGAGGGCAGACGTCCTTGAACACGGTGCATCGCAGTTCGAGCAACAGGCTGGTAAACTCAAGCGGAAGCAGTGGTGGGCGAACGTCAAGATGATGATCATAATGGGTGTAATCGGAGTCGTCCTGTTAATTATTATAATTGGTAAGTGCGTTCGGGATTTTCTCCTTCAACCAAACGCAACACAGTTTGGTGGGGGGGAAGGGAGGTGGTGAATTCATTTTCATTTTCCGCGTAAATGCGGTTTTCATTTTTGTTTCATCCTGGCGCAACGTCATTGCATCCGTGTTGGTGGTGGGATTTTGATTATATTTTCATGGTTCATTGTTTTAAGTGTGCGAACGATGCGGGACTACAGGAGAGAAGGACTATTAAACGTTCTCCCTAAGGACAGGCGCGCTTCGGTTGGCTATCATTGAAACGGAGCGATGTGTAATTGGCTTAATTGTGGCGCACAAAGGATTTCCATTATAACGGTGGAGATGTGATCGCGGGGTTAGCTTCCAAATGCGTTATTAGATTTTCGAAGGATTATGCTCGTAAACAGAATTTCGCGCAAAAATTTAGGGGATTAGTTGCCCGCGATTTATTTAGTGGATAATGGATGGTTTAATGGTTAAATGTCGCTAGGGATTAGAATAGTTGGAAAATCGGTATTAGGCGGACTTTAATCGGAATGATGCGTATGAGTGCGATTTAAATATTTATGAACTTAACCTAACTTTGGCAGAGTAATGCGTTTAAATTGAAGCTGGCATTTATGAACATTTGTGGATAGTGTCTTCATAAATATGGCTTTTGATTGTGTATCTGAGGGCTTTAAACCGACAATAGGTATAATACTGGGTGGGCCATCTAGTGGTTTGTTTTTGAATCATAGTGAGTATCATACTTCCGCGAAACGAATTGAGTCGCTTTACGCTTGAAAAACGTTGGGCAATATTGAAAATTTATTTCCAAGGTAAATGCTTGTGAGAAAGATCAGCCCTTGCTACTAACTTGGTACCAGGTTGTGGGTGGCCGCGGTGTAGTGGTAATGTGTTCGTCTGTTGAGTGGAAGGTTGCGCGTTCAATCCCAACCAAAATCCATTTCACTTTTATTCAAAAGAAATAAAAGGTCGGTGTAATACCTAAAAGTATGCACACCATCTTGAATTTCTTCAAATTTAACGAACACAAGAAAAAGTGACTCCCCGAAGCTAGTTCGGACACCACCCATGGAGTTTAAGTCTCCACTACATCCAAAATCTTTCCTATCCTCTCTTTCTTCCCCTTCTCTAACGCTCGTACTATGGTAACATATAAAAGGGTATTCATAACCCCTTGAGTACGTGTAAATTATAAAAAAAAAAAAAAACCAGAGCCTTTTGCGCCAAAAACTTTTATTGTATTAAGCAAGCTAATAGCTTTGAAAACAGCTGCAGTTTATTTGCCACTTCAAGAACTTTATTACAACTGGCACACTCTGCACACTGTACCGGAAATGTAGCGATCCAGACGTTGAGGAGGAAATCCTTCAATTACTGTGTCACTGGCCAGCGGACAGTAGCAGTCAAAGGAATCTACTACCAAAGTCTTCTAAGTCCATCCGCTTTTGCAAGAGTTTATAAGAACACCACGTAAGTAACCGTAAGCGGAAATCATGTCAATCAAATATGCCTTGTCCTGGCTGAAATGGAATGTAATATCCGCGATGCATATTAGCATCTTCAGTGACAGTCAAGCGGCAATAAAATCCCTGGAAGCAATCTCGTTCAATTCAAAATCAGACCACGAATGACGTCTGTCTCTTAACGAGACGGCGAAGCTTTTTACCATTAACCTCTTTTTGGGTGCCGGGACACAGATGAGCTTGCCAGACAGGGCACAACCCTCGATATTCCACCGCCAGTAGACGTGGTAGGTATGCCCATCGCATACTTCTGTTACATACATGTATAACGGATCAAACTGAATGCGATCAAGAAAGCAAACCGCAGATGGAGAAACGGGCACAATGTGACAAATATCCAGGCAACTCTGGCCTAACTTTAACCAGAAGCGCTCCATCTGTTTAACAATGCTGAACAGATCAAATATCAGCGGCTTTATTTGTGTCCTTACAGGACACTGTCCGATAGGCCATCAGCAATGACTTCTGCCGAATCTGCTTAGACGAAGAGGCGGAGGAAAGTATTACTCACCTTCTATGCTCTTGTCTTGCTCTCTCAGTAAAAAAGGAAACTTTATCCGGGAGAGTACTCCTTCGACAATCTAGGTGAGCTGGCTAACATCAATGTCAGAAACCTCCTTCGCTACACAGTTAGCTCTGAATGGTTCAATTAGGCGAACGAATATAGGAAAGTCGACAGATCAACGTTGTATCACAACGGACCTTTATGGTCTTAACGTGCACGCGCATCGTGTCCAGCCATTACTACCTTAGGTTAGGTTACGCCTGCACGCAATACGTGGTAGAATATCAAGGATAGTGCCTGTCTGGCAAGCTCATCCGCCATACAGTTCCCTTGTATATCTCTGTGACCCGGTATCCAGATGTGGTGAATGGTAAAGTGCTCTGCCATCTCTTTAAAAGGCTGTCAGCATTCTGGGGCGGATTTCGATGGTAATGATATGGGATCCCAGGGATTTGATTGTCACTGATTTTGCTAATATTTTTCGTGAATATTACATTACACCTCAGCCAGGACCTTTTTTTACCATAATTTCCAATTGGAAAACGCCTCAATAATGGGGAATGCGGATGGATATGCTTAAGTTAAGCATCTCGGAGAAAAAACACATTCATCCACTCCAGATTCTGAACATACCTCACTTAATTGCTAATTTTACTGTTGAGGTACACGTTTTTAGCTTTAAGGCTATCCTTATCCACCTGGCATATGCGAGCTTGGAAACTCAACCAAGCGTCAACAGACTTATGGTTAGTATCCTGAATTTCCACTCGAAATATGAGCCGTCCATATAGGATGTGGAAAACTATCTTGCAGCGTGGTCACATACCGTTCTAAATTTACATTTCGACTGATCTCATTTAAAAAAAAAAAAGTAAACAGGAACAATAATCCCAGTTGATGAACTTGCCAGCCGTTGATGCAATTTTCAGGGACTGGTGTTAGCACCAGTAGCGCATGTTCTGCTTAGATGCATCCACTCAAGTAAAAATGGGCTTTCATGAGTGATAATACTACCGCCCGGCCCTCTTCAAACATTTGGAGAGGTGGTTCACAAGCATTCCTCCGAAAATTAAAGTCGCCCTCGGGAAGTGTTTGCACAATCAACGTATCGTAATGAATGTCATTGTCATTGTGTGTTCCACTTTTAAATGGGAAAGTGCAAGGGGAGACTTAGATTTGCACGTAGAACACCCTGGGGATTGCAACACACCAGCCGCGCTAAAACCCCTACAGCCTGTATGAATGGTATTTCAAAGCACCTAGTTTCCGTTTTTATTCATTTTTTTTTCGCAACTTTTTAAGTTATTTGCTAGTAAAAAAAAAAGAATTCCATGGTAATCCAACAGCCGTATCCACATACAGCTTCAAAGCTGAATCACTTTCGCCACAAATATGACAGGAATAAATAAATTGAGTGGCTTTGTTCCACAGGCTTACAGCGATAAATAATTATACACACACTGCGATGATGATGATGCTATAAAGCAATATACCCCTCACAGAGCAACATACGATTTACAATTTAATTAGATTCCATCGAATGCGAAGCAATTCATTGCGTGTGCAATGAATTGACTTGGTTATCAGGTGCACAATTGAACGTTTGTTCTAGAATTTATGAGCGAATCTATCAATGAGACCGAAGACTCTATCAAGTAGGGATTTCACGACATCGCTTGTCAAAAATACGGTGTGAGAATCTTACTTATGGACTTTCATACGAAAGTCGGTAAGGGAAACATTCTTAGCGGGTTAGTTCGAAAGCACAGCCTCCACGAAACAACAGTAGACAACAGCCTGGAGTGGCACCTCTATATCCTTGATTGCGAGCATTTGTTGCGCTTTTTTTTCTTCTTTCTGAAAATCTGTTGTTCTTCCCATCTTCTCGGCCTATAAATCTCAATGGCAGCTCTCGTCTTCACCTGCAGCTTAGCCTTGTAGGCCTCGTTCTTGGCTGTGAGCATCTGTCGGCATTCCTCATCAAACCAAGTGTTTCTTGCTGGTGGGCGCGAGAAGCACATTAATTGCGGCTGGTCTAATGGATTGTTGGCATCGTTGCCATTGTTCTTCGACAATCTATACTGGTGGTAATCGAGAGGTTAAGAGATATGAGTTGCCCGAAGGACTAGGCATCTTGCAGTCTTTGACATTCAATTTCTTCACAGTATTTCTGGTTTGCTGTAACGTGGTGGATATTCGCATTCTTACCTTTACTGCAACAAGGTAGTAGTCGGAGACGATGTTTGCCCCTCGGAATGTTCGAACATCTCAAATACTGGGTGTGTGCCTCTTGTTTTATTTTGATTTCGATTTGGTTTACCATTCGTTGATCGGGAGACATCCATGTCCTTTATGGATGTCGAGGTGGCTGTCATTTCTGATAATACTGCTAGAGGTGACTTCTCTTCCTACCTTTACGTTAAAATCTCTCAGCTCGATTTCAACATCGTACTTCGGTAGTCGCTCGTGAATTTTGGCAAGAAGCTCGTAGAAGCGGTCTTTCATATTTTTTCTTCGTCGGGGTGTGAGCGCATATAAGGCTTAGATTGGCGAATTCGCCCCAGATGCTAATAGTTAAAATGCGTTCGCTAATGTCTTGGAATCATAAGACTTCTTGCCTTAGTCTGGCGCTTACAAATCCGCATACGAATGGTCTATGTTTCTTCTCACTATAACACGGTCCGTAGCAGATCACCCAGGTTTTCATACTCATTTTGCAAGGCCCATTCCGACGTATTTTCTGGATGACAGTAATGTCTTTTTTTTAAGCATCTGAGTGCTTCCTCTAATTGTAAGCCTGGCATATCTTCATCAAATTTGTCTAGCTACTGGGATACGCAGACGATAGCGACAGACATCATTGATCGCTTCAATCGTGCCGTTGAAGAAGCATTTACGGCAATTGATGAAGAGCGTTGGTCTTGTAGCTAACGAGGGCAAGGCAACGTGTATGTTATCATACGACAAAGTACTGTACTTGCTGACGGCAACAATTTTGTTAAATTTTAGTTAAAGAGTTCATCTACCTCGGAGTCAACATGAACCCCACGAATGACACCTTTGTGGATATTATGATGACGTCTTACCCCAGAAAACCTTTGCTTCTTTGATTGAGCGAATATCTCACTCCAAAAGTACAAATGTTTGCTCTACCGCAGTCTAATCTTACCAGTCCAGCTTTACGGCGCCGATTGCTGGACAATAAGTAGGAAAGCTGGGAAAATCTTAAGCACCCTCGAACGATAAATTCTTCGTCTAATTTCTGTTCCTGTATGCGATGAAGGCAAATGAGGGAGAAGACAATCCCAGGCGAAATGGATTTTTCCTTCTGCTGCTTGGTTGAAGATCAATGGCAGTTTATCAAACTCTTTATTACGTCTCCAGCGTTTTCGATGGTCTTGGGAACTTTCTTTTAACCCATCCATCCTTACCTACCCAAATAGGAATACAACTCTCCATAACTTCAAAACTACTCCCAAAAGACGTCTGCACTGGAAACTCCATTGCAAAGAAAACTTGCAAGTCCTTTCATGTCCCCGAGGCAAACCGAATCCATATTGAATGTTGAAAGCCTGTCGTCGGCAATCTCTAACTCCTTACAGAGCTTATGAATAAGCTTCCATTTATGTTCATTGAACACGCTTGACATATCTGGAAAAGTTTTAATTAAAATTAGCAAAGGAGCATCCTTGTTAAGGACGAGGCAACAAAATGTGGGATACAATGCACGGCACCGCATTCAATTGCATTACAGACGACCCCATACGATTCTCACAATCTCCTGTCAAAACACCCAACACAAAAGTCCCACAAAGGACCACAGAGAAAAGAAAGCGCACCACTGGCTTTCAATGTGTTCGTCCACTTGCAAACACACACACGCGCCCTCTCTCTAACTTTGTATTCTAAAGGGGCAACTCAATAAGGGAATCATTATCTTTTCAACTAAACTTCATCCACAGTAAAAGTTTGCCCAATGGTCCTTTTTTTTGCTTCCTTCTCTCAATGAGGAGATGTTTTTTTTTTTATTTTTGTTGGCCAAAACCACATCACACACAGAGAAAGGAGAGGACCGAACTGGTATAAATCCACCGAGCCAAATCGAAACGAAGACAAACTTCGATAACGAATTAATAGCCACCAACAACAAAAAAAGGACGAAAATCATAGAAACAAGTAGAACAGAAAAAAGACAGCTTCGACTGACAGAAACATCCTTGTCTGTTCTCTGGGTGGCTTCTCCGATACGTGTCTCTGGTCCTTGCTACCCAAAAGCAACTTTAAATCGAGGAGCAACTATAAAACTGAGATTCTCCCCTTTAAGGGAGTCGTAGTCTGAGTTTGAATCCGCAAGGGACAACTCATTTTTAATCTGCCGGACACCACCACCTCACACCCCTTTGGTGTCCTTATTCTCCTCTAAGTCGCACCATAATCAAGCGACACAATGCTCAAAGAGATTTATCCCCTGAAAGACCGAATGAAATTGAAAACGGTCACTGGCCAACTTGCAGCGTCCTTATTTGTTTATTTATTTATTCGTCGTCCTTTCTCCATTCATTTTTTTTTATTTATCCTTGTGCACTTGTGCAAACAGTGATATAACAAGGACCAGAAGGCAAAACGTCGATGAAGACAGACAAACGCTGGGAAAATCTAATTTAAATGAAAGAAAGGATATCCGTGCAGGAGAGGTGCGAACGAAGGGTCCTTCCCAGAATATTGGTGTGGTTGCACTGTTAAGCAGTTGACACTCTCTCAAGGTGTACCCGCGATGTCACCCATGTCGAATATGTGTGTGCTTTCTTCCAATGTGTTGGCGCCAATAGAAATGTGAAAGCAACCATGTTGTGAGTGCATCTTGAATGACTCGACTTGGTGGTGAGTTTGATTAAGGACGGCGTTCCTGTTTATTAGTTTATTGCGGTGCAACTTGAGGTCTTCTGGGTGAAGTTCTAATTTTCTCAACTCATTATGAACTGCTTCGGGTTTTACTGGGCGCAATCGAAGTCAGCGATGGGGAAAAATACAACTTTCTGCAGGTTCGCTGAGGTAAATGCCTTTTGAGATCCTTTGCAGCTGTTTTTGGGTGAGATGAACTTTTGATTTCCGTCTAGGACGGGAGTTGGTTATTGAGATTTACATCCTCGCATAGGTAAATGAAAGAAAATGCTTTTCTTTGGAAACTTGTGCGTTTCGGATGGTGTACATATGTAGGTCGAGGAAAGGACTTGGCAAGTCAGTCGAAAGGAATTAGAGTGGAGTCTTGCTTTTTGATGTTTACTACAAATTCGCAACTAGCTTTCAGGAAGTAATTAATTGCATCTCCTTAGCTTGGTCATAAGTTGTCTCCTTTGATTGAAGTTTGAAAGAAGTTTAAGGATATGATGGGGATAGTTATGACATCTATACGACAGTCGCTAGGAAACTGTTTGAAATAGGTTTGGGAATAGGTTTTAATGTGGTTTAGGGGGTTTGTTTTATTGGTCTTTATAAAGTATGCATCTCTGATGGAGACGGGCTTAGAGTGGCTCGAGGAAATACGGCGCAGAAGGTCCGGGTTCGATTCGCAGCCGTAGCAACATCTGAATGATTTTTCACTGGCCCTCCTCTAATGACGATCTGACAAATCATCCGAGTAGTATCAGTTGTCAAGAAAAGCTTATCTCAAATTTTACGTTCGGAGTCGGCATAAAACAAGAGGTCCCGCAATCGTGCAGATTACGCACACTTGAATGGTTGTGAGAAAGCTCCATCTCTGATGGAGTATTTCGAAATTAACGAGCTCCCGACCCATTGAACGTCTTGAGGTTCTCTGCTTGATACATGGTAGCCTTCTTTCGGCTTCGATCAAAGGCACCCTACTTCCAGTTGTTCATTCGAAGATCACTGGTATCCGCGATTCCTAAACAGGAGGTTTAGTCTTCCTGCAGACTGGAATTAGAAAATTCTCTGCGCTGGAACTCTTCGATTCATCGGTATACCAAACTCCAGGCGGTGGATGTCATCATACACCGCCGTAAAGTCGATGAAAGATGAAGAGCCATCGACTTGGCATTCATTGTTCCTTCTCAGAACTTACTTTAGACTGAAAAGTCGATATGACAGAAGCCATACTGAAACTTGTCATTAGGTGTGTTGCAGAATGTCTGAATTGAGTTTTCTATACTCTGGAAGTTGTCGGGTTTTTTGGCCACTACACCCTTGATATTCTGTCAGCCAGCAGCTGCTGGAAATGCTGGCTCAACACATATACAATTCCCTGTGCATCGGCGATTGGGTTACCATTGCTTTTTCGTAGAGCCTCCGTTCCTACTTTGATATCAGCTACCAGTTTTTTTTTTGTAGAATTGACAAATGATTTTCTGGTCTACCTTAATCGGAGTTGAAGATGCGTTCTGACAGTAGCCAAAGCATGGCCGAATACAAAATATAAAAATCTGACTAAGCCTTCATTTTAAAGACCTCACCTATCGTGCTACCAGTTTATTTGGTTCAGAGACATATCCACGAGACTCTTCGACATCCCTACGCAAGGGGCTGTGTGCTTATTCTTTTGTTTCGTCAAATTTTCTTGAATTATCTACTACTGGCTCATTCTACTTCGGCCGTCGCTACGGTTCTACCTTGCAGCGCCTTGATATGATCATCTTCTAAATACCCTATATCGGAACATGCTGACATAATCATACCAAGGAAATCTTTTTGTCAGTGGCCTGAAGCTTAGAGTGGATTTGGACACTGGTTTCTTGGCCAGCATTTTACATTGCAGCGCCTCGGTGACTCTTCTGTCACCCCTTTCGGTTCTTGCTGATACCTCGTGCCAAGGAAATTTTTGGATTTGGACGCTGATGTTGTAATTTTGCGCTTTTGCATCCTCTTAAGACAATGCGAGGAGTCTCCCACTGAGTTGTTCTTTGTAGACTAGGGGTATCTCCACTTCCTTATGGAGTTTCTTACCACTCGTATCGTCATTTTGTTGGACAGTCGATTTCTGAATTAGACGGCGATGAGTAAATGGTTAGTCGACGTTTGTGCCTCGAAGGGCCACTTGCACGAACACAAATTTTTGTTCTCAATTCGTCAATCTTTGGTAGCGTATAAATTTTATATTGTGTGTGTATACGTTTACAAATTGCACGGTACCTACACATAAATTCTCCTTCACTATCGTCAAAGATTATCGTTTTGAAAATTACGGATGAGTACCCAGCATCTCGTTGGGCTATTTCAAAGTTTTACGCCTGCCTTGCCAAAAATGAGTGCATACCTGTAAATCGCCCTGAATATCCTTCAAAGGGCCTTTGAATCCTCAAACTGTAAACGCTCATTAAGGATTATTTCCCTAATGTTGGACTAGTCCAACATTCAATAGGACTTCATAGAACTTCTAAAGACAATACACTTTATAACAGAAAAATTCATCTTTCACTTTCAAAAACCAACAACTTGCGGATTCGAAAGTCTTTTCCACCTCGATGGTCATACTTTATCACTCCAACGCACTGGAAGGCTCTTCGTCAGGCCTCTAGCTAGAGACAACTCTAATAACCATAAAAGTCAGCCAAACAATTGTAAGCCACCATCCATTTCCCGCGCCGCACCCGAAAAATACTCACTTATTCACTTTGATGACATTCGTGTGTCCTAGTTGTGCACTGAAACATTTATTCTCTCGCCCTGAAAGATGAGGGAGTGTAATAAAAACAGCAAAAAAGGACTACTCCGCTTTACCTAGCGAGAGCAAAGTGCACAAGCATATATCCAAGAAATTTATTTCGTCGGTAAAACGTTTAGACAAGCCTCTGCGGTTATTATCTAACAGAAGAAACCCCGCATCCTTGTCGCTCTCTTCTCGCCTGGCTCCTGTGATAAATCCAAGCAATAAATTGCTTTCTTTATTTTGTCCTCCCCCCCCCCCTCCGTCATTGTCAGGTATACGTTTACCATTACGCGGTCCGGACTAGGACTAAACTCAACTCAAGACTAAGAATGAGAATAAGCAATGAAAATACTCCTGCCGTGCTCCTCTGCCGCCATTGAGTAACACTCACACGGCATTTTAATCATTCTCGTCGTGGTACCTTTTTGTGTTGTCATCATGGCTGTGTGCACTGGCAAGGAAACCCATTTACACACCATAAATGTACACATTTTCAAATGAATTAACATAATCGCGTCTTATTTCACGAGGACGAAGACGTTGAAGGGACACAATACAGTCTCTCGTCCTGTACTCCATGTCCTCTTCAACCTGCACACATTACACCGCGCTTACACTTGACGAACCAGAAAAAGTGTATAAGAAGAAGAAAACAAAAAAACGCCACAAAAGGAGAGGAAAAATGAACGCAAAATGGAAAAATAAAAATGTAATAGATTACAGCCCAGGGAAACGTCAAGTGAATGGCGGATGGAGAGGGGTACACTCTCCCCCGCGTGCTCCACAGCCACTGAGAGTCCTTTAATACTTTAAAAAAGGACTGCAATTCAAGTGTTACAATGGTGGCTTGGCAATTTTCGTGTACTGTGTGGATGTTATCCTTCAATATATTTCTTCGGTCTTGTTTTCGGTGGATGTTATCGAGTGCCCGTAGGGTTAATCGATTATAAGTGCTGTTCCATTATATTTATGAGCTCAAATTTAAGAGCGACCGCTAACACTGACGTAGCAAGGATTTAAGGAAATTGTGTGCTTTTCCGGATTGAGTTTCACGGTGAATACTGAAAAATACTGTATGGGACCTTAGTGGGTCAGTGGTTAGTGCGATGGAAATCTGGAAAGTGAAACACTTATTACACTGCCTCATCTGGAGTGTCAAGCATTCAGTAGTAAACAACTGTCTTGTGAAGCTTCTTGGACTTGAAGTTTGGAACGTTTCTAGTTAAGTCCAGTGTGGCTGCATTGATTAATGCCTAGGACTGTTAAAACAAACTCCCTGGCATACATCAGGAAAGTGACAACAGTTGTGACTGCCTCACCTCCTATGAAAACCCCCAAAACATGCATGAGTATGTGTACAACTGTCTTGTAAAGCTTCTCCAACATGCCGTTCGGAACACTACTGCCTGAGTTGTGAGTGCCTGCAGTGGCCTGTAGTAATTGCGTAGATCTGCTTAACTCGCCTTACTCCTCTATCCACTGCCTACCCTCCTCTATCAACTGCCTATCTTCCCCCATACACTGCCTACCCTCCTCCGTCTACTGCCTCCCCTTCTTCATTCACTGCCTACCCTCCTCCAAAAGCTACCAATTGTCATGTGAAGCTTGTCAAACTTGCCGTTCGGATTCAGCATTAAACTGTAGGTCTCATCCTTGTTTTTATGAATAAAAAATGGCTCCAACGGGTTATAAAGGGTGAGTCATTGTTTTTAGAGGTACAGAACTTTGAAATGGAATGCTTTTTTTTTTAAATTGAAATGAAATTTACTTTATTCGAAAGATAATTATCTGGCATTAGGACTTAACTATGATTTCTGGCATTTGACCTCCACCGTAGTCTAATCTAGATGTAAAATTTTCGATGACTTTTTCAAATATTTGAAATATAATGGCAATAACATGCGAATGTTGTCCTCCAACTGGTCAATGGTTTCGGACTTATCGGCGTAGACTACCGACTTTACATATACCCACAGAAAATAGTCAAGCGGCGTTAAATCGGGCGATCTTGGAGGCCAATTCACAGGACCAAAACGCGAAATTATGCGCTCACCCAGCGTTTCCTTTAACAAATCAATTGTGGCACGTGCTGTGTGACATGATACACCTTCTTGTTGAAACCACAGCTCCTGCATTTCATGGTTGTTCAATTGATGAACAGAAACGTCAGTAGTCATGGCTCTATAGCGGTCACCATTGGCTATAACGTACAGGCCAGCATCGTTTTTTAAGAAGTACAGACCAATTATTCCACCAACCCATAAAGCACGCCAAACAGTCAGTTTTGGTGGATATAACATAACGGTGTCTCAACATAACATGATAACACACCGAAAAACAGCAACACTATAAACAGCCAGGTCGGAATGACACGGAATGAATATCCGGCCTGCTGTCCCAGGCGAACCTAGACAAGCTGCTTCGACATATTCGGACGACAGGTTGTCTAGGAAATTCAAGGGTTAGTTAGACCCCTTGAACAGAGATGGTGGCGGATGAAAAGAAAGGCCAACGGCAGCGCTAAATCCCGTAGTGGATACTGGTCGCCCCGTGTCCTAGGGGTATCTAATAAATTGGAACTGGCCCTCCAGGTTGGGGGTTGTGCTTTGAATTAACTATCCAACCATGGAAAAATTAATTGTTACGAAGCAACCAATAGCCTTGGAAAGGACAGATTTCGTTGTTGACGACCCGGCTAAACGAAAACATGACAACGACGTTCGTATCTGCACCTGGAATGTGAGAACATTAAAGAGGAGAGGTGCAAGCAAACAACTGGCGGAAGTCCTAAACTGGTACAAAACAGACATTACAGCCTTCCAGGAAATACGATGGGATGGACCGGATAAAAAATTGTGAAATCTACTACGGACCGTGTTATAGTGAGCAGAAACAGCGACTATTCGGATGCGGATTCGTTATAAGTTTCAGACTAAGGCAAGAAGTCTTGTGCTTCCAAGACACTAGCGGACGCATTGTAACTATCCGCATCAAAGCCAAATAAACCAACATATACCTTATATGCGTTCCCGCCCCAACGGAGGAAAAAGATGATACATATAGCTTAGGATTGCTTCTATGAGCTCCTTGACAAAGTCTATGAGCGACTACCGAAGTACGTTGTTAAAAATCGTGCTGGGAGATTTTAACGCAAAGGTAGGAAGAGAAGACATCTTTAGCAGTAATGCAGGTGATCATGGCTCAGAGGAAATCGTAGTTTACTGCTAAGCCAAAGGCTGCGGGTTCAAGGTTCGGCTGCATTCTTTCTCTACAAAAAATCGCCTGCTTGTCTCAGGCCACCTGTGCAATAGTATGACACATAGGTTCATGTTATATGGCTTTCCTTCTATGTGTCTATCTGTCTCTCTCTGTTGTATTAATGTCTTGCTCTCTTCCAGCATTTGTCCTCAGTCGCCAGTGCTGTTAAGTGTCTGTAGTTGGTTGCATTCATGTGCGAAGTACTGTGATGTCAATGTCAATTAGCAGTATTGTCGGAAAACATAGCCTACATTGACTTCACTACCGAACGAAATACCACTATAGCCAGCACACGACTTCCTCACCTCGATATCCATAAGGGGACATTGCGATAGACAAGAGGCAGGCATCCAGTATTTTGGATGTCCGAACATTACGAGGAGCTAACATCGACTCGTACCACTACCATGTTGCAGCCACGGTAAGAATGCGGATATTCACCAAGCCACAATAATCCAGAAATACTGTCAAAAAAAATTTAATGTCGAAAGAGACTGCAAACGTCGATGACGAACAACATTCCGCTGTTAGTGAGAACCAACCAGTCAAGACTAACGACGACAGCGGAAACTGCCAACTACCCGACCTGAGTGTAGTGAGGATAGCAATATCTAAGCTCAAGCCTAACAAGGATGCCGGCAATGACGGCCTTCCTGTTGAGCTTTATAAGGCCGGCGGAGATGACTTGGTAAGTAACATCCACCAACTCATAAGCCAAATCTGGTCGGATGAAAGTATGCTTGAAGAATGGAACCTCAGCATCGTTTGCACGATCAACATGAATTTTGATCTAACGCTGCACTCGCTGTGAAAGAGTACGACCCAGTCGTGCAATAGAACCAGAAGCTACAAAAACTTGGTTTTTGTGTTGAACGCTGGTCTTCTAAACAAATGAACAACGCTGGCAAATCGTGCAAATTTATTTCGAAAACAATGGTTCAGTTCGCGTAGTTTGCCGCAAGCTCCGTCCATCAGAGCAATTAATTCGGCTAACCATGGATCGTTTTCGCACTACGCATCCGCAGAGACGTCGAACAGTGCGCAGCGAAGAAACAATTGCCGCTGTAGAGCAAAGTGTTCAAGAGGACCCGAATGAATCGATCCGCCACCGTGTGCACAGCAATTGGATCAACTTTATGGAAGATTTTGGGCAAAGATCTTGGCTTACGACCTTACAAGATCCAGCTTGTGCAAGAATTAAAGCCACAAGACCATGCAATGCGTCGTGATTTTGGTGTATGGGCTGAAAACGGGATTGACCTCGATGCTCATTTTCATCGCAAAATTTTGTTCAGTGACGAGGCTCATTTTTGGTTGAATGGCTATGTCAACAAGCCAAATTGCCGCATTTGGAGTGAAGAGAATCCACATGAGACCCTTGAGACGGCATTACATCCACAAAAACTGAGTGTTTGGTGTGCTCTATGGGCAGGTGGAGTCATTGGGCCATACTTCTTCCGAAATGATGCTGGAGAGTCAGTTACCGTTAATGGAGACCGGTAGAGAGCCATGATAACCGACTATTTTGTTCCCGAATTGGATGGCATGAATGTGGATGAGATGTGGTTCTAACGAGACGGCTGGCGCTACATGTCACACAGCGCACGTCACAATCGAATTGAAGGAAACATTCGATGAGCGCATAATTTCGCGGAATGGACCTGTCAATTGGCCACCATTGGATTATTTTCTTTGGGGAGTCGCTCGTCTACGCCAACAAACGAAAAACGTTAGGGGACTTGTGAAGCCAACATTCGTGGCGTTATTGCCGACAAACGGCCTCAAATGCCCGAAAAAGTTGTTGAAAATTGTCTTTTTTCGAACCAGCCGTGGCGGCCACATGCCCGAAATCATATTAGTGCCATAAAATTATCCTTCCAATTGAGCCAAATTGATGGATAGTAAAACCTCTCAAAAAAACACCCTTTACGACTTAATTCGCGATCATGACATGATCTCTTGTTATATCGAGATTTTGCTCTGATAATGCCCCGCAGCTGTTATCTTCAGCTCTGGGCTCCTAATCTAATAACTTTATAACTTTTGCGTCGCTCCCCGCCTCGATAAATTAGATCCAAATGTTTAAATTTCTTGGATTTCCTTGAACCTCGTTGTATATTATATTTCGCTCGCATTCGAACATCTCTCCATATGCTCCTAGTATCACTTTCGCAAATCATTTTCTTGAACTGTAAGTATGTTATCCCATCCAGGGTGAACTCTCCTTTTACGTTAAATGTTATAATAATTGTTTGAATAATATTTTTATGTGACAGCTGATTTGTCCAACTTTAAAGCCATCGATGATGAGAATTCACGCAACGATAATGTGGACCATCATCCGTTTTCTATGTTAGGCTTTCACTGGAGCAGTGGAAATATTGACGGAGGGGATGGGGATTAAATCCTCGCGCCGATAGGCATGTATATATTTGTTTTTGTTGGCTTCAGGTGACATGTAGCTCTACAAAAGAGTACCATCCTCTATAAGATTCATTGGTTACTGATGGGCTAATGATGCCTTAGAGCCTTTCTCTCTTTACTTTTGCTTCTTTCTTTTTGTTTCTTCATTTCCGAATCTAAAACATGCAGGGAAACATGGAAAAGATGTTGATGTATCATCCTTTTGGTTTATTTCATATGAATTTCTATCCAATTATGGCATTTTTCCTAAAATAAAATATAAAATAAAAATTCCTGATGTAATAGTATCCTGGGGCTAATTTTTTCCTGAGAATAATTTTATCGGTGCATGTGTACTTTTTACATGATGACAAGACCCACATCGTGACAATTGATATTCTGCTCTAGCGAGGTATCCGTCGGATACCTCAACTCACCGCAACTCATACTTCGTCGGTGGCTTAACTTCCATTCGAGGAATGTTTCATTGGAGAAAAATCACTTCACTACAACTCGTAAACAAATTCCGCAAAGAATTTGTGTCGGAGGAAATCGGAAGAAGAATTGCACTTAGCTGTCAAAAAATACATCTCAACAAACTTCAACGCAATTCGCCGGAATGCGTTACTACATGTCGGAAAGATATTCCGAACAGCTTTTCGGAAGAATACCTTGAAGCTAAAATCCTCCGAATCGTACAAAATCGGAGAATTTTCCGCTCCGACGGATACCTCGCTAGGGCCGATTATTCGAATCAAATCATAAAGAAGGTCATAAACCCGATGAATTCCTACATTTCTGCATTAGCATTAATACTAGCAGGCTTCCTGATTTGAGATCTTATCATCACTAAGATCAACGCTGTTATCGTCGTTACAATACCGAAGTTCAGTGGTTGTGATTTGCAGTAGACCACGGAGGCATCATTGGTGCTAGAGAGAAGGGAACCTGCGGTTGCTCAGCCTAACTCACCAAACATCTTAGCTCAACAAACATTTTCGTTCGTGCAGAATTAAATATAAATAACGAAGAAGCAGGAAAAAAGTTCGTCATACCACTGAACAACAACTAGGAAGACTTGTTTCCAATTATCCTCATACTCTTCTGGAAATCCTCATACTCTTCCAGTTAAAAGTATGGGAAATTAAGGTCAACATATAGGATTTCAGTTTCCGGTGTGAGTTCTTCCATATAAACGCGTAAGAAAGTGTCAAGGACAACGTTTTGTGTGCCCTTTCTGTGCTCGATCATAAAGTCGAAACACTGACGTTTCAAACTCCATCTGGCCAATCGACCAAATAAAGTGTCAGGGACAACGTTTTGGGCACTCTTAGGGGCTTGTCGCTGTTCAGCTCTTTTAGTTCTTGCTTTGATCTTCGTCTCCATAGCCCGTCAACGCAAGCGACGGGACCGAAGACTTTTCGAAGAATTTTCCTCTCGAATCGACCAAGGATTTCTTCATCCACGTCTGATAAGATCCACGTAGAGTAGCACAGGCATGATCAGGGTCTTATGTAGGTACTCCTTAGTAGTTCCAGTGAGGGCTTTCCTACTAAATTACCTTCTTAACCCGAAGAAACAGCGGTTGGCAAGAGTAATTCTTCGTTTAATTTCTGACGAGATTTCGTTGTCAGAGTTAATGGCGGAGCCGAGGTAGACAAAGTCCCGTACTAGCTCAAAGTTATATCTGTCAATGGTGACGTTCTGTCCATTTGTGTTTCCTTACGTGTGGACAGCTTAAACATAGTCTTACCCTCATTTACTGCTAAACCTGTTTTTGCCGCTTCCTTCTCTTTTTAAGCAAACGTGGCTATGACATCAAGTCCTGCCAATGCTGTCAATATCGCCGGCGTATGCTAGTAATTGCACCGATTTATGGAAGATTGTGCCTCTGGTAATGGCTCGGGAGTTTTGCACAATCCTCTCAAGAATCAAGTTGAAGAAGTCACTTGACAGCGCATCGCCTCTTCTTCTTTTTTTTGGTATCGACTGTGCTGGTGAGGTCGCTTCCGACCCTGATGGAGCAGCGAGAATTATCCATCGTCATCCTACACCAATGGACGAGTTTGGGCGGTATTATAAAACTAGACATGGCTCTGTATAGTTCGTCTCTATACATGCTGTCGTATGCGGCTTTGAATTCAATGAATAGGTGGCGGGTATCAATTAGGATTTCTTGGCTCTTTTTCAGAACATGTCGAAGTATGAAAAATTGATCAGTTGTGGACTTTCCTGGCCTAAAACTGCACTGACAAGCTCCGATCAGGTTGTTGGTAAATGGTTTCAGGCGTTCACATATTATGACATATAAGATCTTGTAGGCGATCTTGATGGATGTTGGGTTGGCGCATGTTAGAGGGTCTCCTATTTTGTGGATCGGGCAAACGATGCTGAGGTCCCATTCTTCAGGCATACTTTTATCCGACCAGATTTGACTTATGAGTTGGTGGATGTTAATTACCAAGTCATCTCCGCCGGCTTTATAAAGCTTGGCGGGAAGGCCGTTATTTTTGCCAGCCTTATTAAGCTTGAGTTTGGATATTGCTATCCTCACTTCACTCAGGTCGGGTGTTTGGCAGTTTTCGCTGACGTCGCAAACATTGAATGGTTCGTTCTGCTTGCCAGCGGAATGTTGTTCGTCATCGCAGTCTGCAGAAGTGGTTCTTCCATATCCCCAGCATCGACAGTGTCACAACTACGACATTTCCTTGTTCATATTGACAGGAATCCTTGGCTTTGACGTTTTATACTTTGGGTAAACTTCCGAACATCGTTTGTGGAGTGACACCTCTTTATATCCCCGACCGCGCCCTTTTCTTGCTCTTTTTTCTTCTTTCTGAAAATCCGGTGTTCTTCTCTTCCTCTCCGCCAATAGAGCTCAATGGCAGCTCTCGTCTTCACCTGCAGCTTAGCCTTGTGCGCCTCATTCTTGTCTAGTATCTGTCGGGATTCCTCATCAAACCAGGGGTTTCCTGCTGGTACTTACTTACTTAAGTGGCGCTACAGTCCGGAATGTACCTGGGCCTCAACCAACATGCCTCTCCATTTAGCCTGGTCCTTAGCTCCAGTTGCATACTCCAAGTTGGTTGAGGTCGGTTTCTACTTGCGCGCGGTCTTCTTCTACTGCGTCCGACGTTTGGCTGGGAATCGAAGACTCTGCGAGATGGAGTAATGGTGTCAATTCGTTCTGCATGTCCTAGGCATCTTAATCGTCCTGCGCGGAGGTTTCTTGCTGGTGGGCGCGAGAAATCTAACACGTCGTTTCGATAGTTCTTCGACATTCGATGCATTCGATGGTATGGTGTTATTCGAGAGGTTAAGGGATGCGTTGCGCAAAGGTCTTGGCGGGGTCTCTTGCGATTTCAGTCTTTCGACATCCAGATAAACTATATGCTTCCCTATTTTACCACGTGGTTAACAGTCTTTTGCATTCTGTCTGAAATACGTTGAAGTAAATTAGAGAACATGATCTGATAAGTCCCATCGTGAACCCACCTAAAACCAGCTTTATGAGGACTTGCGTCCAAATGGTAAATGACTGCTAAAATTTACTCTAAGAATAAGGCTATGTGGGCATAGTTGCAGTCATGGTTTCAATATTCCATGAAGCAATGTGGTCATTTATAAAAAAAAAAACTTAGTATGGGCTCACGAATTTGGAAAAGTAGTTTGCTGCTGCTGCTGATCACTTAGCTCGGTTAGTAGTGGTTCTAAGTTACTTTGATATTCTGGACTTGGTTGTAAGGGGCTCATAAAGATGATCCTGCGGAGCTTGACCAGAGGCTATAGTCTGGTACCACGGAAATAAGCAGCTCCTAAGACATGAATTCTCGGATTTTCGGGCTTAGCCTGATGAAGAGGTTGCCCCCTTGTGGGAGTGTCATGTGGTTGTGGTTACTTCACTTCGCAGGAATGTATGGTATTCTGAGGTCTATGGAGGTGATAGACTTATTAACAAGAGCTTTCCGATTAACCTCAGTCCTTAGCAAGAATGAAGTTCGTGTCATACACATGATTTTAAAAAATTGCACCAATGCAACGTGTCCTGCGTTGGGGTGTTAACAGAAGCATTTTAATGAGATTTGATTTTCGATGTTAGTGGCTATGGTCTACCAAGAATAACTTACCGACTTTTAGCTCAAACGATCCTTTATTTTGAGAATCGACAACAGCAATAAAAAGAAAGGGACCTAAGACGCTTACTTGCTGCACGCCGATTTTAAGTGCATACTCGTTGCTGTCCTATCTTTAACACTGCCCTACCTTTGCTTGCTTAACTAATGACTCTATCGCCTGTATCTGTGAAACTTCTTTGTCAAGAAATATGTGCCCTGAAATTTATCCAGTGTTTCCTTAAAAGTTATTCCAATAAATGTCCAACCTGTGTGAACACCTTTTCAAATATGCACACGCTTTGAAAAACAGTGGAACTCTCTTCAACAATATTTTCAACTTAACAAAAAAAAATCGTTTTACTTGCAGCTTGCAGCGTTTTCCTCCATTAAACTCTTAAGACTCTCTCTCATGGGGGCTCTTAATGATTTTACTAATTCGTAATATGCCTTACTTTATACAATAGTTAAGCTCAAAATAAAATTCTGACCTCCCGGGGTAAGTAAACACTAAAAATCCATCTATATAAGAATATTCTCGTCCTACTTATGTGTTATGGTCATCACTAAAAAAAGGGTTTTGTGCTCAAAAATGTACTTTTTCTCAACTACACTTAATGCTAAATAAAAATCAAAATTTCTAATTTAATTTTAAATTTACTTACAGTGTCTCTTCTACCCTCCAGCAGTGGAAGCAGCAGTAACGCACCAGTGGAACAGCATCCTTAAATAATTCAATCTGAAAAGAAAAATAATAAAAAAAAAAGTATTTAACTATCTGTTGTCCTTTAAAGGATATTCGCAAAGCCAAGAATTGTTAAACAAAAATATAAAACAAACTAAAATCTGTTAAATACAAATTAATTACATAAAAGAGTGGGGAAAACATTTATATATAATATACACATACAATATATTTACTCTATTTACATATAATGAAGCGATTACTTCTCTAAAACAGTTATGAACTAAATTTCAAAAGAAAACATGTGCTGAACAATCGTATGCAATTTGTATATCACTTGCTAATTCTTTTTTTTAATGACAAATTCGATTTAAACAATTAAATCAACCACAGATATGATCGGAAAGGCCACATTCTTAACCGCGTAAATCGTTATCCTTCTAGTGCCTTATGACATGTGAATTACACGTTGACGGATTGTTTGTTAGTATTGCACAAAAAAAGAGAAAAATATTTTTAAAATTAAAAATAATTTATACAACACACATACACACAACTCCTGCAATATGTTTTCCTTTGCTTTGTATTATTTTTATTGTGACTTTGTCCGCCTTTTTTTTTTTCTCTCGCTCATTTACAATTATTTTTATATGGACATGTTATATGATTTAAATTAATTTAATGCATTATTTCATGTTCTTGCATTTTATTTGTCAATATTAGTTTGCTTTACACTTTTTTTTTTCATTAATTATATGATGGTGAAGTATTTTTTTGTTTTGTTTACTATTTGGCGTTAAATGAGTGGATACTATTAATTAAAACAAAATATTTAATAAATTGTTGTAATGTTGTGTATCTATCTGTAATACATTGAATTCAAATAAATAATATATTTGTAATGAAAGCGGTGTGGTGTTTTTAATTTAGATCAACATTTACTCTTGCCAGCCCTGTCAATTGAATAAAAAAAAATTGTTAGCGATGTTTGGAACTGTTTGACAGGCCATTAACAATTAGCAGAGGCTTAAGCTGCTAATTGGCTATGTCATCAAACAAGTGTGATGATGTTGGCTGGATGAAAGAAGGATTGACTGAATATTACACCAGACCAGTTCCAGTACGATGTTTTTTTTTAGCAACTTTCGAATGGCATACAATTTCTATTTTAATAATCGAACATATGGCCTTTAATACTGCATATGGATAATGATGGCGGCCAAGTGGAAGTGGAGCAAAAACTCGAGCTCTATAGGCACATTTGTCGTAATAATTTTGCAGATTTTTGCTGTTATTTCAGGGGGTTTTTCATATAGCGCGAACCGAAAAGACGAGAGAAGTCTAAATTCCAAAACGTCAAAAAATGCGCATTCACAATGCTTATGAATGCTTTTGCACTGCTACGCATATGTTTGCAACACACACATTCACGATGATCTTTTGCGTTTGTTTGTGCAGTTGTTGCATTCACAATGCATTTTAGAACAGAATGCTTTGCATCATAGTTATTCGTTTGCGTTTTGGAACTCTTGATTCAGCAGTAATGCAGAAGTACTGTGTTTTAGAATTCAGCCGAATTGACCTCGACGTAGTTCTGGTATAACCTCTATTGACTTCATCTAGTTACTTAATGAACCTCAGTTAGAAGTAAGGCCTCAACCAAGATGTTTCTCCAATTACCCTGGCCCTTAGCTAACTGTTTCCATTTGCGCACTCCAAGTTGGTTGAGTCTGGTTTCTACTCGTGCGCGCCACTTAAGGCGAGGTCTTCCTCTACTGCGTCCGACGTCCGGCTGGGAATCGAAGACTGCGAGCCGTAGTATTGCTATCCTATTCATCTTCAACGTCCAATGAGGAGTTTTGTTTTTTTTTTTACTAGGAGCATGTTGCTGTATATCTCGTATAGTTCTTGGTTGCATCTTTGTCTCCATAGCCCGTCAACGCAATCGGGGCGAAGAATTTTCCTCTCGAATCGACCTAGGATTTTTTCAGCCAATTCTGATACGATCCATGCTTCAGCGCCTTAGAGCAGGACCAAGATAATCAGGATCACATGAAGGATCTCCTTAGTAGTTTGAGTAGCTTTACAACTGAATTGCCTTCTTAGCCCGAAGAAACAGCGGTTGGCAAGAGAAATAATTTTCCTGGGAATTTTCCACTTGTTAGCGATGTAAATCAGATTGCTGAATGGGAACAATTTCCCGGGAAAAATTATTTGCGATTGGCCTGATTATTCGATTAATTTCTGACGAGATGTTGTTGTCAGAGTTAATAGAGGAGCCGAGTTAGACAATTGTCCGGAACTACCTCAATGGTGACGTTATGCCCAATTCGTAGATGTTGTGTGTCCTTTCTTTCCTATACTAGCAAACGTGGCTATGACATCACATTGAGTCCCAATGATGTCACTATTGTCGGCGTATGCTAGCAGTTGCACCTTGTTATGGAAAATTGTGCTAGGTGTTGGTTCGGGAGTTTTACACAATCCTCTCAAGAATCAAAGAAGTCGCATGACGGCGCATAGCCTTGTTTAAATCCTTTTTTTGGTATCGAATGTATCGGTGAGGTCGTTTCCGACCCTGATGGAGCAGCGAGAATTCTCCATCGTCATCCTACACAAACGGACGAGATTGGGCGGCATACCAAAAATAGACATGGCTCTGTATGTGTGTCTCTATAAATGCTGTAGTATGCGGCTTTAAAATCGATGAATAGGTGGTGGGTATCGATTTAAACTTCTTGGGCTTTTTTCAGGATCTGCCGGAGTGTGAAAATTAGATCGGTTGTGGACCTTGCTGGCATAAAACCACACTGATAAGGGACAATCAGGTTTTTGATAAACGGTTACAGGCGTTCACATATTACGGCATATTATGGGCGATGTTGAGAAGACTAACACGTCTGTAGTTGGCGCAGTTCAGAGGGTTTCATTCTTCAGGCATACTTCCTTACGACCAGATTTGGTTTATGAGTTGGTGGATGCTACTTACCTAGTCATAACCGTGTGTTGGCTATAGTGGCATTTCATTCCGTAGCGAAGTTGACGTGCTGTCGTGTAGGCAATGTTTGCCGACAAAACTGCTAAAGATGTCTTCTCTTCCTACCTTTGCGTTAAAATATCCCAGCACGATTTTAACATCTCACTTCGGTAGTCGCTCATAGGTTTCGCATATAGGTCCTTAGCTATATCATCTTTTTCCTCCGTTGGGGCGTGAGCGCATATAAGGCTAATGTTGGCGAATTTGGCTTTGATGCGGATAGTTAAAATGCGTTGGCTAATGTCTCGGAAACACAAGACTTCTTGCCTAAGTCTAGAACTTGTAACAAATTTGCATCCGAATAGTCGCTGTTTCTGCTTACTATAACATGGTCCGTAGTAAATGTCACAGTTTTTCATCCTAATTTGGCCCGGCTCATACCATCGTATTTCCTGGATGGCAGTAATGTCTGCTTTGTAGCAGTTAGGGTATCGCTAGTTGTTCGCCTGCAGCTCTTCTCTCTAATGTTCTCACATTCCAGGTGCCGATACGAACGTCTTTGTACTTTTTTTGTTTAGCATGATCTTTAACAATAAAATCAGTCCTTTCCGAGGCTCTTAGTTATATCCTAACAATGTTTGTTTTAAGAGGGTAGTTAACACAAAGCCCAACCTGGAGGGCCAGGTCCATATGTTCACCTAAGGACGGTAATCCGGATATTCCATGCAACTCATTCCGGCCAGGCTGTTCTTGCTGCTGCTGATTTTCCTCTTGTTATCAACACTTGCACTGTGTTTCTTGCACGATAGCGAAACAACCTTTTTTTATGCCGAATCCGAACGACTAGGTCGAAATAAGCTTCTTCTTGACAGTTGATACTACTTTGATGAATTTCCAGATCATCACTAGAGGAGGGCCAGTGAAAAATCTTTAAGTGCTGCTACGGCTGGCAATCGAATTCAGATTTTCAGTGCGGCTGGTCATCGCACTAACTGTCGCGCAACTGATCCAGTGATCCCATGCCGGTAATTCGATGGTTACCAGGTAAGTCTGACGGATGTGTAGTGAAAGTTACAACGACTAGTCATCGCCAAGTTAACACCAATCAGAGTTTGCCCTCGTTCTACAACATCCAACCAACATAAACCACAAGGGTAAAGTATTCATAAAAGTGATCCACCGCCTTGTAAACGCGCGCTTTTGCAAAACCTAGTTACTGAACATGATGTCAACAAATTTCAAAAACCAAAGATCGCGGTGCATTGAATTGAGGATGTACCACTCATCCCCACGTCACCCGAATATTTACCAAAGGCTACAAAAACTCATTGTTATCCAGCTAATCACACATAAAATTACCATATAAATGAAACTAATTAACAACCGAGGGTCCTGGAACGAGATCAAAGCACCTAACTACAATGAAGCTCAAAAATTTATCTGATTAGGCCTCCACACTAAATCACAGGTCGCACATGGGTACTGTTCTTCCCCAACTCTGTCAATGCAAAATACACTGCTGATAGAAATCTTCAATTAAAAATCATAACCCTCCCAAAGGTTCAGTTTAAGAAGTTCAAACTACCAACAACAAAAAAAAAGGACACAACACCAGCAACAGAAATCCTTTCATAATTAACTTAAAATGAGGCTTTGTCCAACAATCAGCTTGTAATCGTATCCCCCTTAAATAGATAAAACTATACATATGTGTGCCAACCACCTTCCTAACAGCACGCTGTCAGAAAATGTCCTTTTGAAACATTTACAAGCGCACACATATGGCGGCTACCATTAGCACACATTCACCTAAACCAACATATAAGCGGGTGAATCCATTCCACTTTATAACAGGCAGGAGAGGGGCCTTAAAGTGGTTCATATGGGTCGAACACACATGCTAGCCTTTTCTTCTTGGGACTTTAGTTTTTTCGTCCCTGTTGTTATTTTAGTTCGGGTCTTCCTTTATTCTTGTTTTAGTGTTTCGTTTTTTTTTTTTTAGGTTTTTATGTTTCCAATTAAAATAGAAGAGCTGCTCCCAGAGTGGGGGTCAACAACAACACTAGCCTACATTTTTACAAGGACATACCCGCTTAACCATGCAATCATCATTGTCCTTTATAGCCCCAGCTTCACATTTACCACCGTGTACTTATACGTTGGGTTAGAATTGTTATCGCCGTAGCATACAGATGGGGGGTAGCCCAGGCCTACAGAAAGTACTCCAGACCTTAGATCCTGAAACTGGGAATGTCCCTGAAACATTCATTACGCTTAGTCACCTAATTTAAATTTATTCCGCTAGCATTGCGCCAACTAAATCGCAAAGCTCGTTCCCATTCCCATGAGGGTTCAGGGACGGGATTGTAAGTGTTTCTTGTTTTTTTTTTCTGTTTCTTGTATGACGTTGTCTACTTTCAGGCGAACAATGTAATGCTGAGCGCGGTATGGTGCAGGGAGGATGCAAAGTTAATAGACTTTGGCCTTCTTTACATAGTGGGAGGCAAAAACCTTCCCTCCGTTCTTCTGGCTTTAATTTGTTGCCTTTGTTGTTGTTGCTGTGTCACTTGTTTTATGTTCCAACAATGTGCATCGTGTGCGTCCCCGCACTCCACGGTCCCATACAATGGAGAAGTAATGAAATTGGTTTCGGGGTCACCTTTAAACGACACCAGCCTCCATCCTACGTGGGTGTTGGTGTTCCTATGTAGTTCGGGACCTTCGCGACTCGGCTGGGAATAGTAACCGGAGAACTATACTAATGGAGGATAGTGTACTAAACCGATTTCGGATTTCACAAAAAAAAAGAATCCCAGCTATAGGTTGGCTAAGCTAACACAATTGCTTTGGCAGGCTAACGGGGGCGGGATTTAATTGAGAGCATCATCCCAGGGTGCAGCCTGGTAGTTGAGGAGACACACTGTGCGGGTGTTCGAGCTCAGATTAGATACTTAAAGAGATATTAATTAAATTTTAAAATGAGATTTCTTCCAACGTCCTTTGTTCCCGTCTTGGCGATGGATGTTAACGGTGCGCAGCCTTTCGTTTTCCCATTCGAATGATGTGGCACAATGGGAAATGAAAGTCCCGAAAAGGATGCTGTACCCCAGTCGAGTGGAAATTGAAAGAAAACATAAAGTGGGATGATAGTGCTATGTATGGGTATGAGGAATGCCTGGCAGCCATCTTGTTTGGCCCCTCTCCCTGCGATATACACGTTAGATGGTGGCAATGAAGTGTTGCGTTCTTTTTTTTTTTCTTTTTTTTTGCACCAAAGGAGAATAGTTTTGCTTTTAAGTTTCAAATATGTGTACGTCTGTAGCAGAATGGATGTGGTGCCAGAGGAGTCTATTTTTGCAGCAGCAGAGGATGCAGGAATGAAATATTAAAGACAGTTTTTCTGTTTCGAAAAGAAATTAAGTGCTCTTGTAGGGAGAAAGGATTTTCTTAGCAACTGTTGGTAATGTAGTGAATTGCTTGGTGAAATAAACGAGAGGTAGGCAATAATCCTTCAGAGGGTGTTTTATATTGGGGCTTATGTTGCGGGGGGCGGTGGCAGAGATGGTTTTGTACTTAAAGTCGAAGATTTTCTTTATCGAGCAAAATATAGAAGACTTGTTTGCCTCAGCCTGCCGTCTTAGGCAAGAAGTCTTGTGTTTCCGAGACATTAGCGAACGCATTGGAAAAATCCGCATCAATGCCAATTTCACAAATATAAGCATTATATGCGCTCACGTACCAAAGGAGGAAAATGATGATAAAGCTGAAGACTGCTTCTGCGAGCTCCTTGACAAAACATATGAGCGACTACCGAAGTACAATGTTAAAATGGTGCTGGCAGATTCTAATGAAAAGGTAGGTAGGGAAGACATATCTAGCAGTATTGACGGAAAACATAGCCTACACGACAAAACGTCTGGTAACGGACTTAGGCTAGTTGACTTCGCTACGGAACGAAATGCCGCTGTAGCCAGTACACGGTTTTCTCACCTCAAAACAAAAAGGGGACCAGTCGGTCTCCAGATCAACGAACGGTCAATCAAATTGAACATATTGCGATAGACAAGAGGCACGCATCCAGTATTTTGGATGTCCTAACATTCCGAGGGGCTAACATCGACTCGGACCACTAGCTTGTTGCCGCCAAGGTAAGAATGCGGATATCCACCACCCCACAACAAAGCAGAAATACAGTTAAAATAATTAATGTCGCAAGATATCGCCATGGCCTTTGTGCAACTCGTATCCCTTAACCTATCGATTAACACCATACCACCAGCATCGAATGTCGAAGAACTTCTTGGGTCGCAGCCAAGAACGAGGCCTGCAAGGCTCAGCTGCAGATGAAGACGAGAGCTGCCATTGAACTCTATAGGCAGGGAAGAACACCGGCTTTTTAGAGAGATGAAAAAAGAGCAAGAAAAGCGCGCGATCGAGGATATAGAGAAGTCCGACTCCAGGGAAAATGTTCGCAAGTTTTACCAAAATGGAAAACGTCAAAGCCAAGGATACTGGGCTCCAACAGAATCCTGTCGAGATGAATAAGGAAATATCGTAGTTGAGACACCGTAGATTCTGAGGATATGGAAGAATCACTTCTGAAGACTTCTAAACGGCGATGAGGAACAACATTGCGCTGTCGGGCAGAACGAACCATTCAATGTTGGCGACCTTAGCGAAAACAACTGCCAACCACCCAAACTGAGTGAGGACAGGACCGCAATATCCAAACTCCTGCTTAATAAGGCTGCCGGAAATTACGGCCTTCCAGCTGAGTTTTATAAAGACGGCGGAGATGACTTGGTAAGTAAAATCCACCAACTCGTAACTCATCAATCCGGTCGGATGATAGTATGCCTGATGAAGGGAACCTCAGCATCGTTTGCCCAATGCACGAAGAAGGATATCCTATAAGCTGCGCCAACTACAGATGCAAAAGTCTCCTCAACATCGCCTACAAGATACTATCTGCCGTTATATGTGAAAGCCTGACACCGCTTACCAACTACCTGATCGGCCCTTATCATTGGGGTTTTAGGTCAGGAAAGTCCACAACCGATCAAATTTTCACACTTCGGCAGATCCTGGATAAAACCCAGGTAGTCCAACTCGATACCCACCATCTACTCATCGATTCCAAAGCCGCATATGACAGCTTTTATAGATGGTATACCGCCCAAACTCGTCCGTTTGTTCAGGATGACGATGGACAATTTTCGCTGCTCCATCAGGGTCGGAAACGACTCCACCGACATATTCGATACCAAAAAAGGCTTTAGGCAAGGCGATGCGCTGTCATGTGACTTTTCAATTTGATTCTTGAGAGGATTTTGCAAAACTCACGAGCCAACCCCAGAGGTGCAATTTTCCAAAAATCGATATTGACATCATTGGTTGGACTCAACGTGATTTCATAGCCACGTTTGCTAGTATGGAGCAGTAAGTGGCAAAAATGTGTTTAGAAGTAAATGAAGGCATGTATATGCTGCTAACACGAAAGTGCACTCAACATTGACGAATAGAACGTCACCATTCACGGATATAACTTTGTGTGTGTGAGCTTTTAATTCTGACAACAACATCTCGTCAGAAATTCAACTGAATTACTCTTGCCAACCGCTGTTTCTTCGGGCATAGAAGGCAATTCAGTAGTTAAGCCCTCACTGTAACTACTAAGGAGATCTTATATAGGACACTGATCATCCCAGTCTTGCTCTGCGGTGCTGAAGCATGGACCGTTTCAAAATCGGATGAAGAAATCCTTGGTCTATTCGGGGGAAATTTCTTCGAAAAATCTTCGGTCCCGTTTGCGTTGACGGGCTATAGAGACGAAGATTCAACCAAGCACTATACGAGTTGTAGAGCGACATGCCTCTGGTCAAAAACTTCGCATTGCATGTTTAAGAAAGCTAGGACATGTAGAACGAATGGACATCAATATTCCGGCTCGTAGAGTCTTCGAAAACTCATTAAAAGTATAAAAAGATTGTTTCTATGACCTACAAGAAGATTGCGAATACAACCCTAGGATCGTGATGGCTAAGATGAAGAGTTCCACGGCGGTGCGGAATCGGCCTATCCTAACTTGATAATCACCATTGTCATCTGGTCCGTCAATATGAATAAGAACGTCCAACTTATCCAAATACTAACAGAAGTCATTGAAGAGTCATCAATCATGATAATAGCAGGAGTCTTGGATGTGGTTTTAAACTCCAATTTACATAAATCACCAACGTGAACATATGCGCCACCATATTTTTAAGTAAATGTAGGAACACATGTTCAATGACAAGGTTTAGGCGTGCAATGACTGCCTAATCCTGTAGCAGACATATGGTGCGGTGTTCAAACAAAAAGCAAATTGAAAAGTCAGAATCGGTAGCCAAGAGATGAGGATATTTTTCAATTCACCGATAAAACAACGATGGAGCAATCTAAGTGGTAAGGTGGACAGCAAGGCAAAGACACACTCGTCACAACGCAACCACTTATACCAAACAAAAGGAACGTCACAACTTTGTAATTGAAAATGTTACCTACAGACAGTGTCGCTTTTTTACAGTCGCATAGTCCCCGAGGCGAATATAAAGAAGTTGTGTTGGATTGATACCAAGTTTTTCAAGTAGGTCCAGGAAACCTTACAACTGACTTCCGAAGAAGCTTCTTACTGCAAAGTGGAAGCGGAGGTAAAGTATTTGCTGTGCTACTAAATACATTGGCTTACAGAAATTCCTTTATCAACATGAGCAGCGCAGTTCCTAGACAGCTTGATATACATCTCAGACCTTTAATCTTAAAACTTTGTAGTAACATCTATATCCAAGAGGTTCTGTTAGCGTTTGAAAGTATTTCCTCTCCATTACAAATTAGAGACATTTCAAACCAAGCCCACTGGTCTCTACTCTTTTCAAACCCTCAATTTCCTTGATGCATAAACTGTTCTCGGATAACATAAGGGTTTTCTTAAACCCTTTAACGTGTTCCGAATGGGCAAGGATGGTAATGCCGCATGGTTAATAAAAAATGTATCCACAGGCTATAGACTCTAAGTGCCTTAGATATTCGACCCTTCTATTGAAAATATGACACTAACCTCAAGATTGGCACTTGTAAACTCTACAATGCAATCCGAATATGTAATAGATGTTCTTAGAAGGTCTTCCAGTGAACGATAATTTCATCCAGATAAAGTAGTGCAGTGTACCAAGACAATCATTGAAGAACTATCATATGTCCATCAGTGGTTTGAACCTGGAAGAAGCATCAGCCACATCAAAGAGCGTTAACTTGCCAAGGCGCACTTCCAATCGTAAGCGCCGTCATTGTTGGTTGTTATTAACATCCAATTGGCATAACTCTTTAAAAAGTGCTACGACTAGCTATAGATTTCTCTGTAATGGTTTCATTCATCTAGCGCACATCAATAATGCAACCATTTGCGAAAGCATTTATAGCCCATTAAATATTCCTCCGAATAGGATGAAATTCTCAATCATTATCCCCGCACCAATCATGGAACAAATAATGCTGAACAGATGGCGCTTGATTGGGCGCCAATTAATTTTATTTACACGATTCCCTTGTACCTCACAAAAATAACACCCAGCCAATTTGCAGCCACATAAGTTCCGGAATTGATCATCAAACCTAACAAAGACTAACGGCAAAACAATGCAAGCCCATTACTTCATTGCCTTTTATCAAGCGTGAAACTTTTTCAACTTTATCTTCGTATCCACGTCCTAGCCACAAGTTCACACCTTTCCAAACACTACCACAAAAAAGCCCCCCCATACAAACCTGTTCCAAAAAAAAAATTAACTCCTTCACTTTATTATCATTACATTGTATATCCTGGCAACTTTGCAGCCCGAAAACTTTTAATTGCATACCAATGCACACACCATTAAATCACCCCCAAGCTACCCCCAACCCCCCGTCAGTGTGTCAGAGATTGGGCAAACGAAATAAACGAAAAAGGACGATAAACAGGTTGGAGAACAAAGCGAAAGTAAGTAATGTTTATAAGGGATCTTCACACCATAGACATCGGCGTAGGTATCTGCTGTGATTAAAGTACTCGCCACTACCGGGAAGTCCTTAAATCTTTGTCCTGTCGGCCATTAAGCACACAGAACTCACAACAGACATTAGTTCACCTTCCACTTGAAACAGTTAAAAAAAATAATAAGGGAATCCTTAAGGGATGTTGACTTTTCCGCCTTGTTCCCTTATTATGTGCTTTTTCCTTCTTTTTTTTTGCACACAAAAATGCTTTATTCCTTTCAACTGCAACACCATCAACTTCCGTTGCACCATGTCCGGGCTGGAGTGTAATTGAAAAGGAATCACAGTGGAAAATGTGTGCATAATAACTTTTGTGCGCCCAAAGGGAAACTGATAGCAAACGAGATTCCATCTTATACAGAACTCGCCATAGTAGTCCTTTTTAAGATTTTTTTTTCAAGAGTTGGTCCTTTGAATTTCAGCCAACGACCAAAATGCGATTAAACATTCAAAAGGCGGCAGATAACGAAAGGACGAAGAAACGCCACGAAAAGTGTTCTCGCTCACACAGTGAAATCGCGAAATTTCCTGTTCTGTAGGTTTGTTTCCTGATTTTTTTTTATTTTTTGTTGTTGTTGTTGTAGTTGCAGAGGTCCTTCTTTCATCGAGAGGGTGATGAATATTAAAGCTAAGAGCTGAATATATACAACACCTAAAAATGTATGTAGGTTACGTAACATGAGCTGACACCCTTAGTCGAGGGTTTTTTTTCTCTACACATTTTGTGTGCCAGGATCTGAAAATTAAAAAAAAATGTTTGAAAAGGACGCAAAAACACATATTTTCTGAAAAGGGTATAATAAAAATTCCAGTCGGTAGGGAGGTGGGGGGCTGGAATGATGCTTCCTTACTGCATATCGGGGGTGCAGTGGCAGTGATTTCAAATGCGAACGAAACTGCGGGTGGTGTTCAGTATGTGTAACAAGGACGAAGTCAAATTGACAATTTGGCAGGGAAATCTGCAGAATTTAACGGTATGTTGCACTGTGGGAGGTGTTTTTTTTTTGCTCATAAGTGTTGTATTCGTACAGCATCCGTTCTGTTTGAGGGAACTTGTGTTGGATGTAGCTGGACGCAGACCATGACAGATTCAAAGCGTCTGCTACGAGACGGAATTGATGAATTTGAAGCGGTCACGAGAATAACGGATGAATATGAACTGAAAATTTATATTTTGTTGGCAGATGTTGGGGTATGTGATGGAAAATTAAGTCTGACTTCACTATGAAGTTCAGGTTTGGGTTTTTGACGTGTGGGTAGGGTTGCGATTCACGAACAGCAAAGTGAATGTTGCTTGATGGAGATTTTTAGTTTGGGGTGGTCCTGAAAAAAACATGTGCACTTACACAAGTATTAGGACTATTGTTGTGCTGCTGGGAGTATTATTATTGATTTGGCAAGCCATACCTTGAAATCAAACGGGAGTTCCTGACAATTCTTTACAACCTTACTAAGGTCGGCAATGTTAGCATTATGTTAAAAAGTCGTGCAACAACTTAACTTAGTTTTCGGTACTTTCCGGGGTGCATTGGGTTCAACCAGAAAGCAACTCAACTTTTTCCTTTTTGGAAGCTTGTAGAGTTGAAAAATTTTCCAGCAACTGAGGACATCCTGCTTTTTATGACGTAGAAAATAATCGGCAGAGAACGAGTGAAAGTTCCATAGGGCTAGGTGTTTGTTTCAAGTCGAAATTGTTCAGAATGCGTTTAATTTTTCGAGGCAAAAATTGTACTTCTTCCATCCTTGAATGTTAGTGCCTTATCGTTAGTGGCACTGCTTGTCGACCCCGTCCTTAGATAATTACGTCTAGTTGCCCACACCAAGTGACTCTCTTGTCATTTTACCTTCCTACCTACTTGCTTGCTGACTTAAGTGGCGCTAAAATTTCAAATGAATCTGGGCCTCAACCAAGATGTCTCTCCAATTAGCATGGTCCGTAGCTTACCGGCCTCAGTTGTGCACTTCGAATTTCTTGTTGCACGTGCCACGTAAGGCGAGTGTTTCTTCTACTGCGCCCGCAGTCTGACCGGAAGTATTGGTATCCATTCATTCTTCCTGTCCAAGTCATCTTAAACGTACAAGAATTCGTATAAATTTTTCTATAAAAACGCCCAAGGATTTCTTCATGAGCTTTTGATACGATCCATGTTTTAGCGCCATACAGCAGGACTACTTTGCAAAGGTCTGAAACCGTTCTGCAACACAATAATCGGGAAGCACCATTTTAGCTTCAGGTCTATAGACAATGTAGACTGTAGACGAACTTTTCACACTGACGCAAATTCTGGGAAGGGCCATAGAATTTCTAGTCGAAACTCACAACATATTCATGGACTTCGAAGCCGCGTATGATAGCAAACTTCGCCAGGAGCTCTATATGGCGAAGGCCGAATTCGTAATACCGGCAAAACGGATTCAGCTGTGTCGCGTGACGCCTAGGCGACGACAAGGAGATGCGCTATCATGCGACCTCTTCTATCTCGTACTAGAACAGATAGTGTGCAGGGCAGGTGGCAACATGGATTGCACTATCTTCAACAAGTCCGTCCGGCTGCTGGGTAATGCGACATTATCGGCGATGACAAACGTTCATGGCGATTGAAGACCAGGCGAAACCCGTTGGCCTTAAGGTGAATGAGGACAAGACTAAGTAGCCTAGCCATCTTAAATGTCCAATTCGGAGTTTTTTGACCAGGGTCATGTCGCTCTACAAATCGTATAGTTCTTGGTTGAATCTTCGTCTCCATAGCTCGCCAACGCAAACCGGACCGAAGATTTTTCGAAGAATTTTCCTCTCTAATCGACCAAGGTTTTCTTCATCCGCTTTTGATACGGTCCATGTTTCAGCGCCGTAGAGCAGGGCTGTATCGTGGCTATGACATTACGTTGGGTCGTACCAATGATGTCAATACCGTCGGCGTATGCGACTGGTGCTACCTCGTGAGTATAATCCTCTCAAGAATCGAAGCGAAGAAGTCACATGACAGCGCTACGCCTTGCCTAAATCCTTTTTTGGTATCGAATGTGTCGGTGAGGTCGTTTCCGACCCTGTTAGAGCAGTGAGAGTTCTCCATCGTCATCTTTCACAAACGGATGAGTTTTGGGGGGTATACCAAAACTAGACATGGCCCTTCATAGTTCGTCTCTATAAGTGCTGTCGCATGCGGCTTTGAAATCGATGAATAGGTGGTGGGTAGCGATATGGACTTCTTGCGTTTTTTCCAGGTTCTGCCGAGGTGTGAGCTTTTGATCAGTCGTGTGGCTTAAAACCACACTGATAAGGGTCGCGCAGCTTGTTGGTAAATAGTTCCAGGCATTAACATATTACGAAAGATAGGATCTCGTAGGCGATGCTGAGGAGACTTATGCGTCTGTATTTGGCGCAGCTTAGAGGGTCTCCCTTTGTATGGATCGATTACTTACCAAGCCATCTCAGCGGGGAGGGCGTAATTTCCGGCAGCCTTATTAAGCTTGAGTAAAGATATTTCTATCCTCACCTCACTCAGGTCGGGTGGTTGGCAGTTTTCACTGTTGTTGCCAATACTGAATGCTTCGTTCTGCCTGACAGCGGAAAGTTGTTCGTCATCGCCGCTTAACAGTCTGCAGAAGTGGTTCTTCAATGTCCTTAGCATCGACTGTGTCTCAGCTACGATGTTTCCTTGTTCATCTCGACAGGGTTCTGTTCGAGCCTTGTATCCCTGGCTTTTACGTTTTACACTTTGGTAAGACTTGCGAACATCGTTCCTGGAGCGGCACCTGCCTATATCCTCGATCGCGTGCTTTTCTTGCTTTTTTTCTTCTTTCTGAAAAGCCGGTGTTCTTCCCTTCTTCTCTGCCTATTGTGCTCAATGGCAGCGCTCGTCTTCACCTGCAGCTTGGCCTTGTTGGCCTCGTTCTTGGCTGCGAGCATATATGTCAGCATTCCTCATCATACCAGTGGTTTGTTGTTGGTGGGCGCGAGAAACCTTGCACATCAGTTGCGGCTGATCTAATGGCTTCTTAGCATCGTTGATATTGATCTTCGACATTCAATGCTGATGGTGTGGTGTTAATGGAGAGGTTATGGGATACGCGCTGCGCGAAGGTCTTTGCGGTCTCTGGCGATTGCATTCTTTCGACATTAAATTTGTTGACATTTCTGGATTTGTTGTGGCGTGGTGGCGAGTCGATATTAGCTCCTCGGAATGTTCGGACAACCAAAATACTGGATGGGTGCCTCTTGTCTATTGGTATGTGATCAATTTGGTTGACCGTTCGTTGATCTGGGAACTGCCATGTCCCCTTATGGATATCGAGGTGAGGAAACCGTGTGCTTGCTATAGTGGCATTTCGTTCCGTAGCGTAGTCAATTAGCCTAAGTCCGTTACCAGACGTGTTGTCTGGGCTATGGCTATGTTTTCCGAAAATACTGCTAAAGATATCTTCTCTTCCTACCCCTAAGTTGAAATCTAACAGCATGATTTAAACATCTTACTTCGGTAGTCGCTCATAGGTTTTGTCATGGATATCGTTGAAGCAATCCTTAGCTATATCAACTTTTTCCTTCGTAGGGGTGTGAGCGCATATAAGGCTTTCGTTGGCGAATTTAGCCATAACATAGATTGTTACAATGTGTTCGCCAATGTCTTGAAAAAATACGACTTGTTACCCAAGTCTGGTACTTATAACAAATCCGCATCCGAATAGTCACTGTTTCTGCTCAGTATAACACGGTCCGTAGTAGATGTCTCAGTTTTTCATCCTTTTTTTTTGTCAAACCCATCCAATCGTATTTTCTGGATGGTGGTAAGGTCTGCTTTGTAGCAGCTTAGGGCTTTCTGTAGTTGTTCGCTTGCACATCTCCTGTTTGATGTTTTCACATTCCAGGTGCAGATACGAACGTCGTTGTCCTTTTTTGTTTAGCCTGGACGTCAATAAAATCAGTCCTTTCCGTGTCTATTGGTTGCTTCGTAACAATTGATTTTTTTTTGTTAAATGGTTGGGTAGTCAACCCAAAGCACAATCCCGAACCTGGAGGGCCAGTTCCCATTTATAAGATACCCCTAGGACACGGGGCCTTCAGTATCCACTGGATTGAGCGCTGCCGTTGGCCTTTCGGTTGATCCGCTACAATCTCTGTTCAAGGAGCCTGACTTACCGTTGAAATTTCTGGACAACCTGTAGTCTGAAAATGTCGATGCAGCTTGTATAGGTTAACCTGGGGCAGCAGGCCGGGTATTCATTCCATGCTGTTCTGACCTGGGTGTGTGGCTGTTTTTCGTCGTGTTATCAACACTCTCGCTTATCGATAAGCAAGTCAAATCCTCCACACCCAAGCACTTGATGTGAAGTCCGAGTTACAACCACTGGGCATTGCCAAGTTAAAGCCAATCAGAGTCTACCTACCCCCTTCAATACCCAACCATCTTTTAGCTGACCAACTAACACCAGCAAATGACTGAATAAATAAGTTACTCCAAGTCCCGCTTGATATCTCAAACAAAAGGTTTGAAATAAACTTGCACTACCGACTGTCTAAACCCACTTCATATGCATACTCTAATGGCACAAGGTCTTTGGGTCGTTGCAGTAAGCCTTCCGTTTGCACTTGCAATTGCAACAGTTTCGAATGACGGAAGTGTTCACTGCGCCATGCATGATGCTCCAGCATTAAAAGCACACAACCATCAAGCCCCGAATGAAGTGCATCCAATTGCCATAGCTGTACCATTCCGTTGGTTTTCATGTTTTCCCCTTTATCCTGAATCTGAGCCACCTCCGCCAGCCACCTTTACCATCCTATACCGTTTCTTCCATTCATTTATGAAAGAACCACTGCTATGCTAGTTCCACTGTTACTGCCACCATTCCCGATGATGCGGGGCAGATGCAAAGCGTGCCACTAACGACAATGAGCTTTGTACACGTGCAAAAATAATAACGGTTGGACGGAAATATAGGAAGCAACACATCCACCCTCCAAAGAGTGCTAAACAAGCACGAGGGCGGTTCACAGGAAGGCTCCAACTGAATGCAACGTGTAATGTAATTTTAAAAAATTCATAAGCGAGATACCAGTTCTGTGTGTAACCTTCGGATTCGTATAGGAAGTGGAAAAGGATGCATAACCCATCCTTTAGTTTTTGTTTTTTCCTCCTTGTTCGTGATGCCTTCTCCATTCATGTTAATAGAAAAGTCAAACGCGAAAAGTCATAAAGCTTGCGGCGGGTGGTGGTTTGCAAAAAAAAAATATATATCCCAGGGAATCCTTTCGAATGGACGAAAGACTGTAATAAGAGCAGCCACCGCATATGCATATGCACGCGAAGAGCTATCCTTATAACATTCACTCGTCGCTTTGAATGTCGACAACATTGTCTGTGCCCTGGATATTCCCTGATGAGCAGGATGTGCTCTCAATGGTGTTGTGTTATGAATTTTGAAGCGCGCCTATCCTGTGAATCGCGAGTTAAATTGCATCCGAGTGCATGAACGTAACGAATACCAACAAGAGCCTGTGCGAATGTTTAATTTTATTAAATTGAAATTCGTTGTTGTGCCTCTGGGCCTAGGCACAAGCATATCTGCACGAATGCGGAATGGTGGCAAAGTTGCCTCTGATCCTTGATGTGCATCAATGTACAAGAGAGTTTGCAGGCGCGGTTGGCCAGCGCTTGGAATGTGATTAAAATAAATTTTATTTAGGTTTTGCGGCACTAGGACCACGGTGACAGCTGGGAAAGTTGATTTAATAAAAGGATTCCGTTGTGTGTCACTATGTGACACTTTGTAAAAAATGTCCTCGGCTTGTAAATTTTTTTTTTAATTAAAAAGTGTTTGGGGATGACGGAAAGGACTTTTTTTTCGGTAATTTACCTATTTATGAAACCGGACCGGTTTAATCACTTTTGAGGACACTTGTCTTGTGGCAAAACTTTACAGTTTGGGTAATGAAAGTATCCACTTACAAATGTCAACTTGCTAAGTTGCACCACAACTTAAACTTTACTTTGCGACATCTTGCAGAGGAATCTATTAAAAGTTTTGCCAAAGGACTACTGGTCCGTTGCATGGTTTGGCTTTGAGTGGAAACTTTTACGATATCTGAATGTTGTACATTTTACGGAATCATTTTTGTTGCTTCATTGCTGATGCAGGTGGTTGTTTGAGATAGGACATGAACTGTCTAAGGAGTTGAGTGGAATATTACTTGTTAATATCATTGCAGCAGTTTTCAAGGTGTCAAATTTGGTAGGAAGACCAAATTAATGAATATTTAGCTGTATTTTCAGAAAGCTGTCTATAGATCCGGCGTCATCTCTCCTCTACTCTGGCTTATGGTTATGAACAAAATTCTAGTTAAACTAGACGAAGAATGGGTCAAAGTTGTCGTGTATGCGGATGACGTGGTGATACTAGTGCGAGGAAATTTCCCCTCCGTGATAAGTGAAATCATGGGGGCTGCTCTAGGTGTCAGTCTCTAGATAAGGTAAGCACCTGGGCTGCAAGTTGTGGCCTCGGTGTAAGCCCGAGCAAAACGGAATTGGTGCTATTCAACACCAAAACCAAAATACGGTTGAAAATTTCGCACTTCAAGGGTTGACCACATTCCTTAATTGAGGGCAAATGAATGATACAGAAACCCTTACGGATAAACAAACAAAATACCCAACTTCACCCATTCCCGTCTAAATGGCCAACCACTCACACTTTCTTCCAGCGCTTGGTATTTGGGTAGCACGCTGGACCAACAAATTAACTGGAAACACAACATCGAACATAGAGTGAGGAAGGCGTGTGTTGCCTTCTATGCTTGCAGCAAAACCTTAGTTAAAAAGTGGGGACTTCAACCAAAGATGACCTTGTGGATATACGCAGGTACGTCTAAGTCTCACATACGGCGCATTAGTATGCTGGCCCGCATTAAGTAAAGGCTACAACCTAACAAAACTAAAAATGCTGCAAACAACAGCCAGTATAGGCACCAGGGGCGCACTGAGCTCAGCACCAACGGATGCCCTTACTGTGATATCACACCTCTTTAATCTCGATCTACACATTAAAGAAACCGCTTTATGCAGCCCAGTAAGGCTCGAGGAGTCAGGATGCTGGAATGAAAAGCCGTATGGCCACAGTGTAATGCCCTGGATTCGTTACCAAAAGGCATGGTGACGTTCCCAACAGACTACATAACACCTATACTTAGCTTCAAGAAAGGCTTTCTCGTAGGATTTCCTATCAGAGCTCAGTGGAAGAGAAACGAAGTAGTATAAGATTTTGACACGATCGTCTTCACCGACGGATCTAGGATTAACTGTGGCATGGGATCTGGAGTCTACTCGGAATCACAGAAAATATCAGTTTCGTAAGGCCCACTGGGTTTTGCAATTGTATTCCAGGCGGAACTACTGGCTTTCCAAGAGGTTTGCTGCTACTGGGCCGTAACAGTACGGAAAAGCAAAATATTTCTATTCTCATAGATATCCAAGCGGCCATTAACTCGGCTACCATATCCTACAAACTGGTACAGGAATGCCGGAATAAACTTATCCACCTTGGCGAAGGCTTCAGGGCCATACTTGTCTGGGATCCAGGGCACAGTGACATTAAGGGAAACGAGCGTGCTGACAAGCTGGACAGGCAAGGCTCAGCTCTTCACGGGAAGGGTCCTTATCCCGCTAGGCGCGGTTAAGGGACAAATACACAAGTACTTCCTGAAGAAAACTGACTTTAACTGGAAAAGGTTAACAAATTGCATCATGCCGAGGAAGATATGCCCTTCCTAGGGTCACACTTGTCTTGGTTCCAGGACACAGTGACATTGATGGAAACGAGCGTGCAGACAAGCTGGCCAGGCAAGGCTCAGTTCTTCACGACAAGGGTACGTATCCCGCTAGGTGCCGTTAAGGGACAAATACACTCGTACTTCCTGAAGAAGGCCGACTGTAAATGGAGAAGGTTAACAGATTGCGTGATATCGAGGAAGATATGGCCTTCCTACGACAAGGACAGAACAAACGACATACTAAATAGAACCCGCCCAGATATCGCTAGAATTACGGCGATAGTTATGGGGCACTGGCCAATTGGAGACCATGCGGCCAAGCTAGGGATCCCATACAACCCTCAATGCCACCCTCTCCCGTTTCATCTGCAAATGTCCGCCACTAGTAAGAGTCAGATGAGGTGCATTATACCAACCATTCTCTGACAACCTCAGAGATATCTCGGGTAAAAGGATACAAGATCTCATCCGTTTTCTGAACCTCACAGGCTGGATCTAGAGACTGCCTGTAACACATCCACAACAACAATCATAATGAAGGTCACATCAGTCGTGGTCACACAAATGCACATAAGTGTTACTTTGTGTCATGTCGAACCGCCAGTTCTACCTACATACCTAAAGGTTCTAAAGAGTGTATAGAGGACGTCTTGGGTTTTTTCCAGGATCTACTAAAGTGTGAATATTTGATCAGTTGCGTACTTTCCTGACCTAAAACCACGCTGATAAACAGTTTCTGTCGCGATAGAGATGATATTTTAGGCGATGAGAGTTATGCTGTAGTTGGCGCAGTAGAGAGTTTTGCCTTTTTTGAGGGTCGGGAAAACAATGCTGAGGTTCTATTTTCAAAGCATACTTTCATCACCAAATTTTGATTATGAGTTGGTGAATGTTACTTGTCATATATCGACCAGAAATTCGTCGGATTAGAACTGTCCTTTCAGTTCTTCTGAAGAGGATGAACCACTGCCGTCTTTCACCGCTCTGGAAAAAATTCATTATTTAGCATTTTTTTGAACAGCGTAGGGTTTATTGTCACAGCTTCAGTGGGTACAAGTCGCAGTACATATTTCGACAAATCATCGACCATAGCTGACTTCTCTTTCTTTATGGAATCGAAGATTATCTGGAGTTCCACCTTCGAGATTAACAGGGGACTAGACCCATTTCACTCGTCGATGATGCGGTTTGCCATGTTTTCATCATTAAACCGGGTTACATCGCTGTTCTCAGATCGCCATTGCCTTATGTCATTTCAGAGATAGAAACGATGGAGCTGAATATTGTTCTCCAGGACGCGGTTCAGGTAAATGCTATCATTAACTTTGTATAGTTCCTGAAAGACAGCGCCTCCACTTTCTCCAGAGGATCTTCAATTACAGAAATTGTCTTCGAAAGATGGCGCCTCAACTTTCTCCAGAGGATTTTCAATAAGAGAAATCGTCGTCGAAAGACGCCGGCGCCTCCACTTTCTCCAGAGGATCTTCAATTACAGAAATCGTCTTCGAAAGATGGCACCTCCACTTTCTCCAGTGGATCTTCAATTACATAAATCGCCTTCGAAAGATGGCGCTCAACTTTCTGCAGAGGATTTTCAATAACAGAAATCGTCGTCGAAAGACGGCTGTGCCTCCACTTTCTCCAGAGGATCTTCAATTACAGAAATCGTCGTCGAAAGACGGCGGCGTCTCCACTTTCTCCAGAGGATCTTCAATTACAGAAATCGTCTTCGAAAGATGGCACCTCCACTTTCTCCAGAGGATTTTCAATAACAGAAATCGTCGTCGAAAGACGGCGGCGCCTCCATTTTATATAGAGGATCTTCAATTACAAATCGTCTTCGAAAGATGGCTCCTCCACTTTCTCCAGAGTATTTTCAATAAGAGAAATCGTCGTCGAAAGACGACGGCGCCTCCACTTTCTCCAGAGGATCTTCAAGTACAGAAATCGTCTTCGAAAGATGGCGCCTCCACTTTCTCCACAGGATTTTCAATAACAAAAATTGTTGTCGAAAGACGGCGCCTCTACTTTCTCCAGTGGATCTTCAATTACAGAAATCGTCTTCGAAAGAAGGCGCCTCCACTTTCTGCAGAGGATCTTCAATTACAGAAATCGTCTTCGAAAGACGGCGCCTCCACTTTCTCCAGGGGATTTTCAATAACAGAAATCATCGTAGAAAGACGACGGCGCCTCCACTTTCTCCAGAGGATCTTCAATTACAGAAATCGTCTTCGAAAGAAGGCGCATCACCTTTCTCCAAAGGATTTTCAATAACAGAAGTTGTCGTCGAAAGACGGCGCCTCCACTTTCTCCAGAGGATTTTCAATAACAGAAATCGTCGTCGAAAGACGACGGCGCCTCCACTTTCTCCAGTGGATCTTCAATTACAGAAATCGTCTTCGAAAGAAGGCGCCTCCACTTTCTCCAGAGGATCTTCAAGTACAGAAATCGTCTTCGAAAGATGGCGCCTCCACTTTCTCCACAGGATTTTCAATAACAAAAATTGTTGTCGAAAGACGGCGCCTCTACTTTCTCCAGTGGATCTTCAATTACAGAAATCGTCTTCGAAAGAAGGCGCCTCCACTTTCTCCAGAGGATTTTCAATAACAGAAATCGTCGTCGAAAGACGGCGGCGCCTCCATTTTATATAGAGGATCTTCAATTACAAATCGTCTTCGAAAGATGGCTCCTCCACTTTCTCCAGAGTATTTTCAATAAGAGAAATCGTCGTCGAAAGACGACGGCGCCTCCACTTTCTCCAGAGGATCTTCAAGTACAGAAATCGTCTTCGAAAGATGGCGCCTCCACTTTCTCCACAGGATTTTCAATAACAAAAATTGTTGTCGAAAGACGGCGCCTCTACTTTCTCCAGTGGATCTTCAATTACAGAAATCGTCTTCGAAAGAAGGCGCCTCCACTTTCTGCAGAGGATCTTCAATTACAGAAATCGTCTTCGAAAGACGGCGCCTCCACTTTCTCCAGGGGATTTTCAATAACAGAAATCATCGTAGAAAGACGACGGCGCCTCCACTTTCTCCAGAGGATCTTCAATTACAGAAATCGTCTTCGAAAGAAGGCGCATCACCTTTCTCCAGAGGATTTTCAATAACAGAAGTTGTCGTCGAAAGACGGCGCCTCCACTTTCTCCAGAGGATTTTCAATAACAGAAATCGTCGTCGAAAGACGACGGCGCCTCCACTTTCTCCAGTGGATCTTCAATTACAGAAATCGTCTTCGAAAGAAGGCGCCTCCACTTTCTCCAGAGGATCTTCAAGTACAGAAATCGTCTTCGAAAGATGGCGCCTCCACTTTCTCCACAGGATTTTCAATAACAAAAATTGTTGTCGAAAGACGGCGCCTCTACTTTCTCCAGTGGATCTTCAATTACAGAAATCGTCTTCGAAAGAAGGCGCCTCCACTTTCTCCAGAGGATTTTCAATAACAGAAATCGTCGTCGAAAGACGGCGGCGCCTCCATTTTATATAGAGGATCTTCAATTACAAATCGTCTTCGAAAGATGGCTCCTCCACTTTCTCCAGAGTATTTTCAATAAGAGAAATCGTCGTCGAAAGACGACGGCGCCTCCACTTTCTCCAGAGGATCTTCAAGTACAGAAATCGTCTTCGAAAGATGGCGCCTCCACTTTCTCCACAGGATTTTCAATAACAAAAATTGTTGTCGAAAGACGGCGCCTCTACTTTCTCCAGTGGATCTTCAATTACAGAAATCGTCTTCGAAAGAAGGCGCCTCCACTTTCTGCAGAGGATCTTCAATTACAGAAATCGTCTTCGAAAGACGGCGCCTCCACTTTCTCCAGGGGATTTTCAATAACAGAAATCATCGTAGAAAGACGACGGCGCCTCCACTTTCTCCAGAGGATCTTCAATTACAGAAAACGTCTTCGACGATGACTTCCGCCGGATAGATTCCTGCTGTCAAAAGAATGTTTGTATTGTTCTTTGAAGTCGAATACAGTAGTCCAACGCTCTAACTACTGGCCAATGCACCCACAAATCCATGAATCTGAAGTATTCATACAAACCATTAAAGTTAATAGCTTCGGTAAGGCTTGGAAATAATTTCCAGGAAAGAGTCCATGTAAGTCTTTCAATATGCGGCAAGGGGAAACAGCTTTGACAGACCCTTGTTGAAGTGAAATCGTTAGTTGTTTGAGGGCTCTCCTTTGGATTTATTTTGTTAAGCTTGTTCCATATTTTGAATATCCTAGCAGTTTCATAATTATTTTCAGATTATCCTGATAACAAAGATTTTCTGTACCTACTCAGAATTACTCAAATAAGTCTCTGAGCACAACGAACCACTGCAGTGAAAAAACACCAAAAGTCCTTTATAATAACCAGACAATAGCATAGTTCGTGCTTAGAAGCTGTCATGTAACATCTCTGACAGCATAGATCTTGCAAATCCAACTAATTACAGCTATAATCTCATTGCAGTGTCGGATTTGTAGCAATTATTTCTGAAATCGCTGGAAAATGCGCACAATTATACCCATACACGTCAAGCCCAGGATGAGATAAAACGAAACGAGTCCTCCTCACAGTGAGGATATTCAACAGCTGCTAGCAATCACATAGACTTGCAGAAACTCCACAAACCTCTAATGCACCAGAAATGAGTCACAAATGCATCGCCACAATGGTATCCTTGCCCTCATATTCTTTCATTTAATAAAAGGATTTTCTTAGACGACCCCAGAGACGAACAAAACTCAATTGTAATGGCAAAGGAAAAGAAAATCTAACTTCCCGCAGCGAATGGCGAAGAAAAGAAAAAAGAACACAAAAATCCAAGGAAAGATTAAACAACTACCAAATCCGCTTATCCTAATCCCACCACGTTGTTATACATTTTCTATTTCCCCGGCCCAGGACGAAGATGTGGATATCATACACTAAATAAAAATACTTTCAGTGAAATCGTTCCCCCAAGTTCCATTCCGGCAGATAATAGAGTTTTCCCGAACACATACAACAAAAAATGATACAAAACACCAACCAACTGACCATCACCAGAAGCTCCTTTTTTTTTTGTTGTCCTTGGTTTCCTCTTGTTCCAATTTGATTTGCCTCCACACATACTCAAGTGATTGCATATAGCGAGATAGTCTTTGCCGGATCAACTTAGAAGTACACATGTTAACTACTAAAGCTCCCTCCACCTCACGGCGACTTGAATGCTCCAGTATCCTTGCATCCTGTGATATCCGCAAAAAAAAAATATGAAAACCTCTCTGACAAACTTTTAGATCATCCGTTTGTGTTGCGTTCCATGGCGGTTCTGTTGTTCTTTCCATGCTTCGTTGTTGTTGTGTTTTTTTTTGTCGTTCAAATGGTCACCACAGGAAAATAAAATTAAGGACAACATCAACGAAAAAGGGCAAAAATACAAAGCAACGCCAAAATAAGGAATTCCTTGAAAATGCTTGAATATAACAAAGCAACCACATGTTTGGGTGGATTAAAGGATATTGAAGTTGACAGTATTCGGACAAGTCCTTCTCTTTGTTTTTAGCGCTGTTTTTTCGTATCCCAACTTCGACTGTGGGAATACGGTGTGTGTAGTACTTAAGAACGACAGAAAGAAACATTTTCCATTTTTTTTTCAATTTGGTCCTGTTTTTGAACTACAAACTCCACTTCAATAATTTTCGTAAGGCTTAGCTTTATAGTACGTAAAGTACTTACAAACAGACGAGGAAGTATAGTTTGGTAAGAAAAAGTTGCTCTGGCAACAAGGACGCGGATGCGGACGCATCGACCCTCTCCAGATAGGGGATGATCCTAATCCTTGTTATTTCAATCGCTTTCTCTCACTCCCAGACTTCATGATGATGTTCATTTGAATTCGTTCTGTTTACGCTTCCAGCATTTCAATTTATAGGCTATTCCTCTAAGACGAAGAAGTGGAAGAAAAACGGGATAAAAGGATCAAGCAAACTTATAGAGCGTTGGATAAATTCAAACATTTTCATGCATCCTCTACGATACACAAGAGCATAATCTTTTTCTTCATCGTTATCCATTGGCACGGATGCTACCTTGGATGGAAACCATTCCTTTTGATGGGCTGGGATAAAGGTGATGTCTTCATCGGTGTGCGCCGCTGAAAGGGTGGAGTGAATTTAGAAGAAATGTTATGTTGTTGGATGGGTTTATGCTCGTAGTGAGGAGCGAACAAACACTCAGGAGTGGATTTGGGGAGGATTATCTTTTAGGGCCGAAGATTGTGCTCTTGGATGACAAATAATGCACATATTGAGAGGGTATTAGGAGAGCTTGGATGTCCTTTTGAAAACATATCAGTTCTATAGATTTTCGAACATGGTATGATGAAAGGCTTTTCTGTTTTTGAATGAATGCTGGGTCGCGTGGTTGGATGGGAAAATGTGAAAACAGTTGGAGAAACGGCCCATATACGGCCCCAAACCTAGTTTCTCTCTTCACTTGCAAAGATATTTTTTTTTTGCCACAAAAAAGGAGGTCTTCCTGTTTAACGACGAAACCGAATGGAGCTTCTCATGACAGTGGTACTCTTTGATGTTTGTCAGACTTTCGAGAGACATGGAGCTTAGTAAATGGTACGCAATACGATTATATGAAACCTTGAGGTTGCACCTAGTTGATGCCTACCAAATCCGACTCTCAGCCTTCACGTGACAAACGCTGAGTACCATGATGTCTAGTACTATGCACCTCAATCCCTGTGTAAAGTTTTGACGGCAGCAAATGAGAGCAGGGGGAAGACGTGAACACATTGCAAAGTACATATTCTGCTTCCAGGCGACAGCAGAAGAACTCCCTGGATGGAGTCAACGGTGACATCTGCAGTCCCAGGAAGGAAACATAAATTGATTAACCCAAATGAACTGCTTCGACATATTCAACAGCTCACCTAGGAATCTCAACGGAAAGGCAGGCCCCTTGAACAGAGATGATGGCGGATGAACTGAAAGGCCAACGGCAGCTTTCAACCCTGTACTGATACTGTTACTAATATTCACTTGTCCTAAGTGTATTTTATAAATTGGAACTTGAGGTTGGGGTTCTGCTTTGCGTTAACTACGCACCCATAGAAGAAACCTATGAAACCTAGCCATGAGCATCGGAAGGGACTGATTTCATTGTTGACGACCATGATAAACGAAAAAAGGACAACGGCGTTCGTATCTTCACCTGGAATGTAAGAAAATTAAAAAGGAGAGGTGCAAGCGAAAAACTAGCTGAAGCCCTAAACTGCTACAAAGTGGACATTACATCCAGGATATACGATGGGTTGGCCCGGGCAAATAGAGGACGAAAAATTGTGGCATTTACTACGGACCGTGTTATAGTGAGCAGAAACAGCGACTATTCGGATGCGGGTTTATTATAACTGCCAGACTTAGGCAAGAAGTCTTATGTTTCCAAGACATAAGCGAACGAATTGTAGCAATCCGCATCAACGCCAAATTCGCCAACATAAGCCTTATATGCGCTGACGCCCCAACAGAGGAAAAATATGATATAGCTAAGGACTGCTTCTATGATCTCCTTGACAAAACCTACCGAAGTACGATCTTAAAACCGTGGTTGGAGATTTTAACGCAAAGGTAGGAAGAGAAGCCACCTTTAGCAGTATTGTCGGAAAACACATCCTTAACGACAACACATATGGAAACGGACTTTGACTAATTGACTTCACTACGGAACTATATGCCACTATATGCAACTATAGCCAGTACACAGTTTTCGCGCCACGATATCCATAATGCACATGTCGGTCTTCAGATCAACGAACGGTCAAATATTGATCACAATGCGATAGACAACAAGAGGCTCGTCTCCATTTTTGGATGTACGAACATTCCTAGGGGCTAACATCGACTCCGACCAACGATTAATGCGGATATGCATCATTAATCATCAATAGGCTGCACTCGCAAGAGACCGCCAAGGCCTTTGCAGAACGCGCATCCCTTAACTTATCGATTAACACCACCAATATTATCTAATGTCGAAGGAAAGAGGCAACGATTTCAACAAGCCATTAGAGCTCATCAGTAAGAAACCCTTGGTTTAATGAAGACTGCCGACAGATATTCGTAGCCAAGAACATGTCCTACAAGGCTAAGCTGCAGGTGAAGACGAGAGTTGTCATTGAGGTCAATAGCAAATAAGGGGGAACACCTGATCAACCATTATCAGTGTGGTTTTAGAAGAAGGAACTCGACAACTGATCCAATCTTCACCTTTCGACAGAATCTGGAACAACAAAAAGAAGTCCATAGCGATACCCACAATCTTCCATCGATGTCGAAATCACATACGACAGCATTTATATAGACGAACTATACAGAGCCATGTCTAGTTTTGGTACACGTCCGTCTGTGCAGGATGACGATGGAGAATTCTCTCTAATCTCTCAGGGTTGGAAAAGATCTCACCGAAACATTCAAAACCAAAAACGGATTCAGGCAAGACGATGCACTGTCATATGACTTATTTATTCGGATTCTTGAGGGGATTTTGCAAAACTCCTGACCCAACACCAGAAGCACGATCTTCCATTAATCGGTGCAACTTCCCCGACGATATTGACATCATTGGTAGGACTCAACGTGATGTGATAGTTGAACAGTAGATGAGGGCAAGACCATGTATATGCTTTCAACGAAGAATTGGACAAAACGTCACCGTTGACAGATATAATTTTGAGGTAGTTCGGGACTTTGTCTACCTTGGACGTAGTGGAGGAAGGCCTCGCCTCGAGTGGTGTGCAAAATTACAATTCGACCTCAACCAACTTGGAGTGCGCAATGAAAACTAAGGACCATGCTTATTAGAATGGCATGTTGGTTAAGGGCTTAGTTCATTCCAGACTGTTAAGCCATTTATGTCATAAGTAAGACTTAAGCTTTCACCCGTTAGAAATTCAGTTGATCAAGAAGCTATCGGTAAACGACCATAGACAGAGACGTGCGTTCGCTGAGTGGGCTCTGGGGCAGTTGGAAACTGACCTTAATTTTCGTCAAAAAACCATCTTCTGACATAAGGCTCATTTGTGAAATGAATAGGACGTCAACAAAGAAAACTGACGAATTCGGGACGATACAAATCCACATGGCATCTAAAGCGTCCTAAAGAAGTCACCGATTGATGTGGATTTGGTTTTTGAGAACAACGTTGGAAAGGCTATCGTGGGCCGTCAACGGCGAAGGCAATAGGTTGATGATTACCAACTTTTTTTGGCCTAAATTGGATGGGGGTTTTTGCTGCTTGAAATCTTTCAATAAAAATGATAATCGTGCCTGATATACTGCTATCACTAGATCAAAACGCGTTATTTTTGTCAAAAACAAAAACCTTGAGAAGGTGTATAAGCCAACTATAATTAGCCATTCAAGCTACTTGGAGGCGGTCCCACATCGTCCGATGTTAGATTCTACTTCGCTGGTGTTCACCTTGTGCTGAGTGACGGTCAAAAGAAGCTTTCGCGTGGAAAGTGTTTGGCTTGCACTCCGTTTGGAAGGCGGCAAAAGAAAGCGTATGCCAATAACTCCAATTAGTCCGGTCCTTAGCTAACTGCCTCCAGTTGCGAACTCTAAGTTAGTTGAGGTCTTATGCGCGCCAAAGGCGAGGTCTTCCTCTACTGCGTTCGACGTCTGGCTGGGAATCGAAGACTCTGTGAACCGGAGTATTGGTGTTCATTCGTTCTACACTTCCCAGCCATTTTAAAGTCCAATGCGGAGTTTTTTTTTGAAATGGGTCCTGTAGCTGTAAAGCGCGTATTTTTATAGGATAAATCTTCGTCTCCATAGCCCGTCAACGCAAACGGAACCTAGGATTTTGCGAAGACTTTTACTCTCGAACCGACCAAGGATTTCTTCATCCGCTTTTAATACATTCCATGCTTCAGCGCCGTAGAGAAGGACTGGGATGATCAGGGTCTTATATAGAATCTGCTTAATAGTTCGAGTGAGGGGTTTACTACTGAATTGCCTTCTTAGCACAAAGAAACAGCAGTTGGCAGCGTTTAATTTCTGAAGAGATTCTGTTGTCAGAGTAAACAGCGGACCCGAGATAGACTAAGTCCCGTACTACCTCAAAGTTTTATCTGTCAATGGTGACGATCTATCCAATTCGTCGATGTTGTTCGATCTTTATTTGACAGCATATACTTAGTCTTACACTCAGCCCTAAGCCCATTTCTGCCTCTTCCTTATATATACTAATAATCGAGGCTATGACATCACGTTGAGTCCTACCAATGATATCAATATCGTCGGTGTATGCTAGTAGTTGCACCGATTTTTGAAAAGTTGTGCATCTGGTAATGGCAAAGGAGTTTTGCCAAATACTCACAAGAATCAAATTGAAGAAGTCAGATGACAGCGCATCGCCTTACCTCAATCCTTTTCTGGTATCGAATGTGTCGGTGAGGTCGTTTCCGATCCTGATGGAGCAGCGATAGTTCTTCATCGTCATCCCACACAAACGAGAGAGTTTGGGCGGTGTACCAAAACTAAACATGGCTCTGTCTAGTTCGTCTCTGTCGTTTGCGGCTTTGAAGTCGATGAATTCGATGGTGGGTATCGACTTGGACTTCTTGGTTTTTTTTTAGGATTTGTCGAAGTATGAAAGTTGCGGAAAGCTTAAGTCACGACCTAAAATCGACAGTCTCGGATTCATACTGCATACTCCCGTACATCGACGATGTTTTCCGCAGATCTTGCGTCTCGTCGATGTACGGGTGTTGGTTTATAATTTGCTGAACCAGTGGGACCAATTTTATCCATCAAACTGCGAATAGTATTGTCGGTAAAACAAATATGGCGGCCGTAAAAGCGAAGGCGAAGCGCTCTGAACGGTAACCGGTTTTGAGCGCTACATCCCACCATAGTAACTCGCCAAAGCAGACTGAATAAATGCCAACTAAATTGGCAGATCTAGCATCAACAATATGGCCACTGCCAACTGTGAAAGTTCGGAAATCCCTATTGCAAGACCCTTTATATCCAAAGTTCCCAAATATGAAAGAAAACTTGATCCAAAAAAAAAAAAAACATCTCATGTGAGGCATTTTCTCCATCGCTCCACTCCTGAAGTGAACCCAAACAGTCATTTCACATAGGTACCGCGCTGCAAGTTATAGTTTCCTCTTGATAATCCTCCGATTTACAAAATATGTTCACTATTTCCTTGTATCCTTCCGTCGTTCATGTCTCTCTCGAGACTCACTTCCATTCACATTTTCCAGGCTTCAAAAGAAAAAAAAAAAACCCTCCCTCTATAGGATCACCCCCCAAATATATGCAAACGCACGTAAGACATCCACCGTCACGACGTCTTGTCCTTAAGGAAACAAAAAAGAATTCACTTGGCAGGGTAAAATGTTATTTGATTGAGAGCTTCCCTTTTTATCCAGCTGCTGGGAACTTCCCTTAACATACCTTAGAGGTGCTTTGTGTGCCGTCGGAAAATTTTCCGTTTCTTTCCGTCGGTTTTCGGGGCATAACTTTATATCACCATCATCACCGCAACGCGTAGACCAGGCACAAAGGCGCCTAATTACTCTATTAGCATGGAATACCACTGAATCCTCTGGTGAAAAGTTATATACTCGTATAATCTCCAGGAAGTGGCACGGATGTGTGCATAAAGGATGGCGGTATGGCAAAGGCGTACCATCGCGGTTTTATTGAAATTGTGTGTGTGTATAGCGGGGATTTGCGGCAACTTCCTTTAATTACGCAGTCGGTACATAAACTTGTATCTGCCACACGGAGTAGCTTACATGAGGCTTCGATGAAGTTTTGTTTATGCTGGTCTTGAAGTTGCAACAGTTTGCGCTCTCAGCATTAAGTTGTTTGCTATGCTCGCTCTAAATTAATCCGCTGTTTGTGTAAAGGATTTATTGACATCGTATGCAGAAATACAAACATCCGGGGGTGGAAGTTGTTTCCTCATATGCGTGGCACATTGAAGAACTAAATCTGTTGTCGGAAGAGATAGTGTTGGCATTTCCGAATCCGTGTCACGTCTTTGGAAATAGTTTATCTGACGAAATTATCAGCTTAGGGCATGAACAAATTATACCGCTTTGAGAGTGATTTCAGCCACCCTCTTCGGTTGGTTGGTTCTGATTTGTCAAGCCCCCCATTGTTTATGTATGCAAACACCCGTGACATTTTGCTAATTAATTCCCTCTTAAAAATGTCAAAGTGTCCCAATTTGGAGCCGCGTCGCTTTTTGTTTATTTACCTAAAAAACAACCCCCTGCGCTAAGATTTCACTCTGATAACCAAAATATATTCCCAGTCACACGTGTATAGTACCTAAAAACCCCCACCCACCCGATTGGTGTTAACCTCTTGAAGTATTCCAACGCAACGTAGTATGCCAACTATGCTCGAGCCAATGTATTCAGCCGCTAAGTACCCCATTTCGGTGGAATATTTTACAACCCCATGTCATGACTTTCGCTTGACGAGTATTGCTCGGCAACATCTATCGTTGCGGGTAGTTGTTGTATTTGTAATTAAACGAGCAACACGATGGGGGTTGGGGGGATGTTGGATTTATATTGTGTTCCTTTACTTAGTTCCTATCAACCTTAGCAGCATCAACCTCAGTCCTCATAAATATGTATGGAGGGAATTTTGCACAAAACACGCAAAGGTAGGCAATGGGATTTTTTTGATTGGAGGCGTTGTCCCCACATCCCGCTGTATAACTCTAAACAAACTCTTGTGCAAACGAAATTTTGTCACATTTGCTAGGATTTTACAACCCTCCCACGAAGGTCCTTCCTACATGTTCTGCCCACCAATTGTGTGTACGTGTTTGCTTTAGTGCTTAACGATTAATGTTGTTTGTTGAGGAAATTCATAGAAAGCCGGAAAAATGATTGTCCTTGGAGGAGAGTTACCAGGAGATCTGGGTAAATTCATCAACTATTTTCTGACTAACCTCTTCTTTAAGGAATCCGTCAGATCTGAGACAGACTGGAAAAACAAAACTCGAAAATACTGCTGTTAAAGCTTTATTGCAATAGGCGTTAACATCTTAGCGGTATTAAGACGCAGACTTAAGCTACAACAAGTCGCTCATGAATTTCAAGCCACAAAAAGGGAGCCGATTGAAAGTGATTGTCGATATGACTGAGGATGCATACCTTCGACCCTTGGATATTCGCTTAGGTAACCAAATGCTAGGCAATGAAACCATGAGATTTCAACTAGATAATGCCTACCAACCCCAACTCTCTAAGTGGAAACCGATGATTCCTAAGAACATTGACGTAGATAGGGTCTTAATCCCATGGCGGGATGAGACCCTAATTCTTCTATTGCATTCCGCGCGGCAGCGAAAACACTCACAAGATGGAGTGAATGGTGTCATCTTCAGTTCCAGTCAGGACGAACAAAGTGAGCTACCTGGACGAGCTTCTTCGACATATTCGGACAACAGGTTATCTTGGAATCTCAAGGGTAAGTCAGGCCCTTTGAACAGAGATGGTGGCGGATAAACCGAAAGACCAATGGCGGGGCTCAATCAGGTAATGGATACTGACCCCGTGTTCTAGGGGTATCTAATAAATTGGAGCTGGACCTCCCGGTTAGGGGTCGTGCTTTGGAATAACTACCCACCAATTTCAAAAATCATTGTTACGATGCAACCAATAGCCTCAGAAAGGACTGATTTTATTTCTGACGACCCTGCTTAACGAAAAAAGGACAACGCCGTTTGTATCTACGTGAACGTGAGAACATTAAACGGGAAAGATACAAGCAAACAACTAGTGGAAACCCTTAACTGCTACAAAGCAGACATTACTGAAATCCAGGAAATACGATGGGATGGGCCGGGCAAAAAAGGATGAAAAACTGTGACATCTAATACGGACCGTGTTATAGTGAGCAGAAACAGCGCCTATTCAGATGTGGATGTTATAAGTGCCAGACTCTGGCAACACATTTTACATTTCCAAGACATTAGCGAACGTATTGTGACGATTCGCATCATTGAGAAATTCGCCAACGTAAGCCTTATATGCATTCACTTTCCGACTGAGGAAAATGGTGATAAAGCTAAAGATTGCTTCTAGGAACTTCTTGACAAAACCTATGAGCGACTACCTAAGTACTATGTTTAAGCCTTGCTGGGAGATTTTAACGCCAAGGTGGGAAAAGATGACATATTTAGCAGTATCGGCAGAAAACACAGCCTAAACGACAACATGTCGGGCAACGGACTTGGACTAATTGACTTCGCTACGGAACTATATGCCGGCACACGGTTTCCCCACCTTGATATCCATAAGGTGACATGGAGGTCCCGAGATTATTGAACGGTCAATCAAATGTATCACATTGCGATAAACAAGAGGCACGCATCCAGTATTTTGGATGTCGGAACATTCCGAGGGACTAACGTCGACTCGGCCCACTAAGTTGTTGCATAAGAATCAAATGTCGAAGGTCAATGGCAATGCTGCAAACAGGCGATTACATTAGCCGCAACTGATGTGATATGTTTCTCACTCCCACCAGCAAGAAACCCCTAGTTTGATGAGGAATGCCAAAGGTTCGCAGCCTAACGAATGCTAGGTGAAAACGAGAGCTGTCATTGAGCTCTATAGGCAGACAAGTGGGGAAGGACACCGGCTTTTCAGAAAGAAGAAAAAGGAGCAAAAAAAACACACGCAATCGAGGGTGCCACCTCAGCAACGATGTTCGCAAGTTTTACCAAAGTGAAAAACGTCAAAGCCAAAGGTACAAAACTGGAATAGAATTCTGTCGAGATAAAGAAGGAAATATCGTAGTTAAGATACAGTCGATGCTGAGGATATAAAGGGACCTCTTCTGTAGACTGTTAAACGGCGATGACGAACAGCATTCCGCTTTTAGGCTGAACGAACCTTTCAATCCTGGCGACGACAGCGAAAACTACCAACCACACGGCCTGAGTGAGTGATGATAGCAATGTCTAAACTCAAGCTTAACAAGGCTGCCGGAAATGACGACCTTTGCGCTCAGGTTTATAAAGCCAACGGCGATGATTTGGTAAGTAACACTCACGAACTCAGAAGCATCATTAGGTTGAATGAAAGTTTACCTGAAAAATGGAACCTCAGCAACGTTTGTCCGATTCACAAAAAAGGAGACCCTTGAACTTCGTCAACGAAGTCTCCCCCACATCGCCTAAAAGATCCTATCAGCCGTATTATGCGATCTCCTGAAACCGTTTACGAACAATCCCCCATCGGCTCTTACCAGTTCGGTCTTAAGCCTGGCATGGCCACAATTGATAAAATTTTCAGACTCGATACCCACTACCTATTCATCGATTTCAAGGCCGCAGTTATAAAGACAGAGCCATGTCTAGTTTTATTATACCGCCCAAATTCGTCGGTCTGTAACGATGGAGAATTCGCGCTGCTCCGTCAGGGTCGGAAACGACTTTACCGACAAATTCGATAACAAAAAAGAAGTAAGGCAAGTCGATACACTGTCATGTGACTTCTTCAATCTCTTACATGAGAAGATTGTGCAAAACTCCCGACCCAACACCAGAGGCATAATCATCCATAAATCGGTACAACTACCAGCATACGCTGACGGTATCGAAAGAATTGGATAATGCTTCCTGCTCCATCAGGGTCGGAAATGACCTTACCGTCATATTCGATACCAAAAACGGATTTAGGCAAGTTGATGTGCTGTTATGTGACTTCTTAATCTGATGCCTGAGGGGATTGTGCAAAACTCGCTAGCCGGCATCAGAGGCACAATCTTCAAAAGATCGGCGCAACTAGGTAATTGCATACCGACGATACTGACATCATTGGTCGGACTCTACGTGATGTCATAGCCACGTTTGCTAGTATGGAGAAGGAAGCACAAAAATGGGTTTAGCACTGAAAAGAGGGTAAGACTATGTAATGTGTATGCTGTCAACTTGAACGGACACACGACATCACCGAATTGGACAGAACGTCGCCATTGGCAGATGTAACTTCGGTAGTACGGGACTTTGTCTACCTCGGCTCCGCTATTCACTCTGACAACAACATACCGTCAGAAATTAAACGAACAATTACTCTTGCAAACCGCTGTTTCTTCTGCCTAAGAAGGCAATTCAGCAGTAAAGCCCTCACTCGAACTACTAAGGCGATCTTATATAAGACCCTGATCATCTCGACCATGATCTACGGCGCTGAAGCATGGATCGTATCAGACATGAATGAAGAAATCCTTTTTCGATTTGAGAGGAAAATTCAAAATTCATCGAAAAATCTTCGGTCCCGTTTGCGTCAACGGGCAATGGAAACAAAGATTCTTTCTCGAGCTATACGAGCTGTACAGCAACATACCCGAAGTCAAAAAAAAAAAGCGCATCTCGCGTTTGAGATGGCTAGGATATGAAGACACTAATGTCAGTCTTCGATACGCAACCAGACGTGCATCGTTGGCATTATAGGAATACCGCACCCTAAGAGGCGCACACAAGTAGAAACTGACCTCAACCAACTTGAAGTGACCAACTAGAGGCAGTTAGCTATATGATCCGGGCTAATCGAAGAGGTATATTGGTTGAGTCCCAGGTTCAATCCGGACTGTAGCGCCACTCAAGTAAGTTAGTAAGCTGACTTATCCTTAGAGCTACACTTTCAGTTGACGATTATCTAGGTCCAATTCAATCGGGTTTCGAACGGTTAGTAATTCCGGTGTTCGTGTGAATTTCATTGTTCTAGTCGTACCCGTACATGTTATCCTCTGTATCTTGGTGGATTTGTTAAAGGATGCTTGAAAAAAAAAGTATTTTTCCACCTGGCAACCCTCTCACAAAACAAATCCTTTCCGAACGATAGGACATTCTCATTTCATGCGCTCGCCTAACAAACAAAAGTTGGCAACGGGCTGTAGAAATGGAGGTCGTTTCATTGATTTAATGGCCGCCCATAAATCCATGTTGAGATGGGATTAGATAAAGCTGACGTGTCGCAATTTTATCCTTCAAACCTCGATGACATACGCTGTCCGGGCACACACACCTACACCTTGCACCATATCATGTCTCAAACAATTGACAGATGAACCCCTTGTTTCGCTTGACAGTTAATTTGTTTGCACATTCTAATTCTAATTCGCCGCGATCAATTTCCCAGATCAAGGACTAATCCCTCCGACTCTAGATGAGAGATAATAATCTGGAAATTAAATATTATCCATTCCTCGTCCTGTGCACATCCATCCCGTTGACATGTGTAAGGATTTGTCCACTTGCTTGTATATTCAGATGACAATGACCAGCGCGTTCCATAATGGCTGGCGATTAATTCCGCAATTAATCCATGCAATCATGAATGGAATCTTTGGAATAATTTATCGTCATCGATTGTGCAAGGAGTGTCCTTAGTGTGTTTGCGACTACAGTGATGATGGTTATATCGTCGATGATAGGAGGGCTCGTGTGATAGTGATGATGGTGATTACCTGCGAGGACTAACGTACACGCGTCGTCCTTTCGACGTAATTTATTGTTTGCAGTTGTCCTCTGCCTGTGTGCGGGGGTGTTTCTGTGAAGGCATTCTCATTAAAGTTAATGATTGTGATGGCGAAACATCACACCCGCCTTGCTGCGGATATATGCATAGGAGGAACCTGTTACAGGATAATGCCAATATATGTCTATCGGAGATATATGATAGCGTCAATAAAATCGTCGTTGTATGTGCGTCGCAGGATCTAGATCTTTGCATGATTTACTTGAGGAAGCAAATTAATTGGTAATCCACACTAGCTCTGGCATAATAATGGACGGATTACGAGGGTGGCTTCATTGAGCTCACTCTTAGAGCGTTGATGAGAGTGGGTGATGGCGCGATTGCGTCTGTTGATTTAGCGCTAAAGATTTCATTGCATTCTGTTACCTGCTTAGGAGGATAATTGTGAATCCTGATGAGATGGTTCTAATTATCTTTAGTCATGATGCAGAGTATGACCTCAAAGGGAAGTAGAATTTAATTCAATTTTCATGGGATTATCATGGATTAGCATACCTTCGCATGCAAGTATCATTTATATTGCTTCTCGCAGGACATAAGACAGGATTCGTTTGTCATTAAACTCTTTATGAAGACTTTTATGAGACGGACAAGGATTGTAAATAAGTTCGTGTTATGGGAGAAATTATATGTTCCCACGTATAGTCATCAAAATGGGTCATTCCATAAGAAGGAAACTTTATGCAAATCCTTGCGTGTTGCGTGTACTGAAGGATGGACACTTTTGATATGTTTTTTGGCAACAATAACAATGCGAACTTCTGAAGTACGGCATAAATTTGGTTAGTAAAACTTTTTATCACCTCTTATCCTCAGATGACCCCAAATTCCAGTGCCCACGTTTCGACGATGCGGCTTTGTCGTAAATAAGCATCCTAAACTATAGAAGGTTGTTAGAGAAGTCTTTAAAGGACATCTTGGGAATCGAATTGCCACGTTATCGACCTGTCAACAATTGAATGGAGTGGAATACCTTCCGAAGAGTGATGCATCTACCAATTCTAGGACCAAGGTTGGGAGATTACGACGCCCTATTCTGGAATATGACGAATTTATTACCTATTTCGATGCGTCTGATGATGAGAGGCTAACAATATGATCCCAGCATCCAGTTCAGAAGTAGGACTTGTTGGAGCAGGGTGCGATAGAGATATCCAAGCTATTTTGGGAGCCAGGTTAGGTTGTCACAATCCTTGAACCTGCTGCTAAAAAAGTGTGCATATGAGTCTGTGTGTAGAGATATTATCGCTGACATCATCATCCTCTGTCATAGGAGGATGATTTAACAAAATTAGCTCACTCGAGTGGTTCAGAGATGTCAACCTGCCCTCATCCATAAAATTTCTCTTACTGTGACGATTCTTAGCTTCATGTTGGTAAAGATTGGTTTCTACTTGTGTGTGCCATTCAAAATGAATACTTCCTCTCCTGCATCTACAGTCTTACAGGAAATCAAGGACATATGTTGACATTGACAACATAGGTTAGGGAGAAACAAGATGACACCGCCGTGTGTGAGGTTATAGAAAAGGAAGCCGCTAAGGTGGACTTAGTAGTCAGCAATGTCAGGGAAACAAACGAAGAATTACTGTTCCCAAAGTATTAGAGCCTTTGCCTAGATAGAAGAGCGATCCTACTCCTATATAAGAAGCTTATCATCCATTCCTGCTTTCGTAGCCGAGCCATGCACGGTAGGAAAAGCGTCTGAAGAAATTCATGGTCGTTTGAGATAAACATTCTTAGCTACGACACGTAGAGCGAATAAGCACCAATAATTCGGACCATAGAGTCTTTGATTCCAGCCGGAATTGTTATTCATTAGAAGAAGACCTCCCATAAGTGGTGCATAAACTAGTACCCGACTTCAACGAGCTTGAAGAGGGCAACTGGATGCAGTTTACTAAGTTCCGAGCTTAGGATGGTAAGTAGATGTGGGACCTTTATTATGATTGCTGTGGATGTGATACTGGCGGTCTCTAGATCCAGCCTGTGAGGTTTAAACAACGGATGAGATCTTGTATCCTTTTATACGAGATATCGCTGAGGTTGTCGAAGAATGGTTGGTCTAAAGCCTGCAATATGGCTCTAGTTAAGGAAGGTAGGGTAGGGGTTCAGCATGAACCATGAATCCAAGAAGCACTTATATGCCCTTTTGTTACTACGACTCGCGTGACCTTTATTATGAATGTTGTGGATGTGATGCAGGTGGTCTGTAGATCCAGCCTTTAAGGTTTAGAAAACGGATAAGGTCTTGTGTCCTATATCAGAGATATCGCTGAGGTTGTCGAGGAATCGTAAGTCTAATGCCCGCAATCTGGCTTTTGCTTTTGCCGGACATTAGCAAATGAAATGGTAGAGAGTTTCTCTCTAATTTGTGTTATCACAACTGGCGGCATTGTGGGTGGAATAGGATCCTCAGATTGGCAGCATGGTCTCCAATTGGCTAGTGTCCCGTGACTATCGCCGTAATTCTAGCGATAATTCTGTCATAGGAAGGCCTTATTTTGCTATTTGTTAACCGTCTCCATTTGGAGTCAACCTTCTTAAGGAAGTATGGTGTGGATTTGTCCCTTAACCATACCAAGCGGGATATGGACCCTTGCCGCAAGTGAACCGTGTATAGCACTAAAACCTGTACCCGTGGTAACCCCAACTCAGCCACCACCAAAAAGAACAAGGAGTGCTAGTTCCCCTGATGTCAGTGAAAACCCAAACACATCAAACATCAACAGCAAAATGCTTATTGAGGAAATGAAAATAATGAGAAAAGACATGTCCGAAATAAAAACAAGCTGTGAATTTGTTGCAAGCAAATACGAACAGATTAACCAGCACATGGAAATGAACAACGACATTCTACAAAAACTTTCTAATGAAATAAAACAACTAAAAGAAAATAACCAGGTAAAAGACCAACAAATTCTTTTATTAGAAACAAAAGTGAACACACTAGAGCAACAATTACTAAAAAACAACATAGAAATCAAAAATGTCCCACCCACGGCCGACGAAAATTTGACAGAAGTTATCAAAGCAGTAGGCAAAACACTAAACTGTGAAATAAACACTTCTGATATAGCCGACTTTTATCGAACAAATAAGCGAAATCCGAACAAATCATCTATAATAGTATCATTTACAAACTACGCGTGCAAAACAAAGATGATACGAAATGCAAAAATAGTTCGCAAAATTGAACTCAAAACAATTAGAGAAAATACATACAACAACCAAAACAGAGAGCGAGAGAGTGATGCGATTGTATTTGTCAACAATCAACTGACTCCAACAAATAGGCATTTGCTCTGGCTGGCCAAAAACAAAGCCAGAGAATGCAACTGGAGATTTGTGTGGGAGGCATCAGGCATAATACTTGCAAGAAAATCTGAAAACGGCGAATCTATACACATAGGCTCGCTTAACGATGTGAGTAGAATCTGCATCTAACTGATATTCACAAGATGAACGAATTGGAAAATCAAAACAAAATAAAAAATATAATGGAATTCCAATATAATGACGCTGACATCGATTTTAAGGTAATAAATGGATTTACTGGCATCGATGCAGATTTTATTAAAAAAATGAATTTTTGTTGTGTGTGTTTTAATATAAGATCGATAAGGAAAAATTGGAATGTTTTTGTTACAGAAATTGAGAATTTCTTAGATTATGTTGATGTTATTGCTTTAAATGAAATTAATGTGAGAGAAGAAGAAAATGAGCTCTACAGCCTAAATGGATTTGATACTGAATTCTTTAATAGAAAAGAGGGTAAAGGCGGAGGAATCGCAGTGTTCATAAGAAATCATATACGATACAAACGAATTTATGATAATACTGTATTCTATGAAAATGTCCAAATAGAAATAGATGACAATCATAGAAAAATATTTATTCACGCGATATATTGACCACCAAAGTTAAGTGTCGCGGAGTTTATAGAAGAATTGGACAATCACGTCCATAATGAGAGAGAATTGATTGTTATGGGTGATACGAACATAAACTTAAACAAGTCAAATGATCCCCATGTCAATAAGTATTTAGAAATAATGGCATCAAAGGGCTTAACCAATGTAATCAACCAACCCACACGTGTAAATATAGCTGCAAATACTTCTACAATAATTGACCATATTTTTGTTAGCATTACACAACAAGATATAGTGTCGGCTGTTATTGAAACCGACATATCTGATCATTACGCCGCAATGTATGCTACAAGAAACTACCCTGAACGTCAAATAATAGAAGAAATGCCTGCGAAATTTAGCCAGCAGAAAGTTAATCAGTTAATTGAGCAAACTAACTGGGAAAGCCTATGTGAAGAGCATGACGTTGAAGGTCTATATAATAATTTTGTAAACAAAATGATGGATATATATACACGATCGACAAAGGTAACGCAAAATTCAAAAAAACGAAAACACAAAGCATGGATAACTGCTGAAGTAGTAAGAATGTGCAAAAGAAGAGACGAATTATACAGGAAATGGAAAAATAATCCACTTAACCAAAGCTACGAATATATTTACAAACAATTTCGAAACGAAGTAAGTAAACATATTTTAACTATGAAGGCAAACTTCTACAAACAAAGTTTTTTAAATGCCAAAAACGACCCAAGAAAAACATGGAATGTTTTAAATGAACTTCTGGGACGAAATAAAAGATCGATTGATAAAGTCATTATTGACAATTTTTCCGACAACATAACGAACACCGTAAACAAATTTGTGGAACAATTTTCAAACCAAGTGTCTAAAATAGTACACAAGTGTAGTCAGAAATCATCTAACCATCGAAATATACATATCACACCATCAATCTATTTAGAGGAAGCTAGCGAAGCAGAAGTGTACAACATGTTGTGCAGTTTAAAATCCGATAAGGGAGCAGGAGCAGATTGCATTAGACCGATTGATTTGAAACTTAACGCTTTATACCTAACTCCTATAATTAAAACAATTATAAACCGAAGCATAAGCCAATGCTGTGTTCCTAGGTTACTTAAGACGTCAATAATCCGACCAGTATACAAAGGAGGAGTGAAAAGCCAAATGGAAAATTATAGGCCGATCGCAATTCTTTCTGTTATAGACAAATGTTTAGAAGAAATAATAGTAGGAAGAATAACGAAATTCATAGTAAAGCATAGAGTCCTACAACCAAATCAATATGGTTTCCAAAAAAATAAAAGCACTGGATTACTATTGGGAGAACTTTCGAGTGTGGTGAACGCAAGTCTTAACAAAAACCACCATGTACTAGTAATGTTTCTAGACTTTAGCAAGGCCTTCGACACATTGAGCCATGAGAAGATAATAGAAAGTCTTAATAAAATTGGTATAAGAGGGACCTTAGCGAAGTGGATAGAAAGCTACCTATCAGGAAGAACCATACGCGTAAAAGTTGGAAACGCTGTTAGCCAAGAAAAACAATGCTTATATGGTGTACCACAAGGTTCAAAACTTGGACCGATACTTTTCATCTTGTTCACAAATGAGCTACTTCGTGTATTTAAACGAAGTACAGCTTTTGCATATGCAGATGACATTGCAATTGTTGTCAAGCACAAGTGCCTGGATACTGCTATAGGAATAATGCAAGACGAATTTAATAATGTCTCAAGATGGTGCCATGATCAAGGGCTGGTTATCAATGCTGTTAAAACAAAGATGATGCATATACGCATGCCACGTCAACCTGAAGCGTCTATACGTATATATCACCAAAACGAAGACTGTTCAACCACAAGCAAAAGTGATGCTATTGAAGTAGTGAAATCAATAAAATATCTAGGAATCATAATTGATGATCACTTCTTGTGGCATGAACACATAAATAAAATACGGATGCAATTAAAAAGTGCTGTTTTTGCGATGGTGTATCTAAAAAGATATACTAGCGTTGATGTCCAAAATCAAGTATACCTTTCTCTCGCTGAATCTCGCTTAAGATACGGAATATTAGCTTGGGGAAATGCATCGAAAACCCACCTAGATAAGATACTTAATATTCAGCATCGATTATTTAAAATAGTCAGTACTAACCATTTTAATTTAAAGGTATTAGATGTTAACGGCATATATAAGATGACAGCTTTATTACAATACTATGACGATCAACGATACCAACAAAATATACGCCATAATCTCAATACAAGAAGAAGAGCTCAGGGATTGCTGGAAACACCTGAAACCTATAACATCTATGGGAGAAGACATCCAAGCTACGCCCTACCAGCAATAATGAATGTACTACCAGCAAACTTAAAAAACATTTTAAACTTTAAAAAACGCAAAAAAGATGTAAAAAAGTATCTTTTAAACATACATCATGTATATTAACTCCATATGAACATTTGTGAATGACAAAATTTATTGAAAATTGTAAATTAATTATAAATACCTACTCTTTCAAATTTCCACAACCGATAAACTGTGAAATATTATCAATATAGAATATGCAACCACCTGCAGATAAGCAATAAGCTTCGCGGGTAAATGAATTATTATAACGTTTTAAAGAAAGAATAAAGAAAGAAAAAAAAAAAAAAAAAAAAAAAAAAAAAAAAAAGCTTACCTGGCCAGCTCGTCCGCACGCTCGTTTCCTTCAATAGCACTGTGCCCTGGAATCCAGAGAGGTTTGACCCTGAAGCGTTCGCCCAAATGGACAAGTTCGTTTCGGCATTCTTATTCCGAGCTTATGGGAAATGCTTGTTGGTTGTTCCTTGGAATCACAAAGTTAAGCGCCAATGTCTGGAGGGACATCTCTTTGTGACTTCTCTATAAAACGGGTGAAACCCAGCACATCAGTTGCGGCCATTATGTTTATTGCTTATGGCTTGATCGATTAATTTAGGGATAAGCATCCTGCAAAGGTTCGTGTGATTGCAGTTTTTTTTGAATGAAATTGTTGTGACATGTAGTGTGGTCCAATTCGGTTACATGAAGGTTGAATGATTTTCGCAAGCTCCGACTTTTAGCCTCTACGATCTACCCTTCGTAAAATGGTAGGCAATGCGATGATATGAAACATTGCTGATGCCTACCAACTCCGACTCTCAGCCTTCCCGTGGTGATCGCTAAATGCCTAGTACCTTGACCGTAGTCAGGGTTTTAACAATAGAGAGAGAAGATGTGTACCCAAATATGCCATGTCGAGCGGCTGCTAAAGAGCTCCCAAATGGAAGTCAAAGGTGGCGTCTACAGTTCCAGTTAGGATGGACAGAGTGAATAACCTATTTGAACTGCTTTGACACATTTGGACAACAGGCCATCTAGGAAGCTCAACGGTAAGTCGGGCCCCTTACACAGAGATGGTGGTGGATGAGTCGAAAAGCCAACGGCTCGGTCGACTCGGACCACAACATTGTTGTAGCCAAGGTAAGAATTCGGATATCCACCACACCACAATAATCCAGAAATGCTGTGAAAAATTTTAATCTCGAAAGACTGCAATCGCAAGAGACCGCCAGGATCTTCGGGTAACGCGTATCACTTAACCTCTTGATTCACACTATACCACCGGAATCGAATGTCGAAGAACAATGGCAACGACGCCAAAAAGCCATTAGAGCAGCCGCAACTGATGTGCTGGGTTTCTTGCGCCCACTAACAAGAAACCCCCGGTTTGATGAGGAATGTCGACAGATGCTCGCAGCCAAGAACGGGGCCTACAAGGCTAAGCTGAAGGTGAAGACGAAATCTGCCGTTGAGACCTATAGACAGGTAAGTACGAAATAACACCGGCTTTTCAGAAAGAAGAAAAAAGAGTAAGAAAAGCGCGTGACCGAAGAAATAGAGAGGTGACACTCCCGGAACGATGTTCGCAAGTTTTAGCAAAGTGTAAAATGTCAAAGCCAAGGATACAAGGCCCGAACAGAATCCTGTCGAGATGAAAGAGAAAATATCGTAGCTGAGACACAGTCGATGTTAAGGATATGGAAGAACCACTTCTGCAGACTCTTCACCAGCGATGACGAACAACATTCCGCTGTCAGGCAGAACTAACTTTTCAATCCTGGTGACGACAGCGAAAACTATCAACCACCCGACCTAAGTGAAGTGAGAAAAGCAATATCTAAACTCAAGCTTAATAAGGTTGGCGGAAATGACGACCTTCCCGTTCAGCTTTATAAAGCCGGCGCAGATGACTTCGTAAGTACCATCCACAAACTCATAAGCCAAATCTGGAAGATAGCAGGCCTGAGGAATGGAACGTCATCATCTGCCCGATCCACAAAAAACGGAGAAACTCTTAGCTGCGCCAACCAACAGAGGCATAAGTCTCCACAACATCGACTACAAGATCCTATCTGCCGCCTAAAACCGTTTACCAACAACCTGATCAGCTCTTATCAGTGCGGTTTCAGGCCAGGATAGTCCACAACCGATAAAGTTTTCACACTTCGGCAGATCCTGAAAAAAAAAACCCAAGAAGTCCAGAGCGATACCCACCATCTATTCATCGATTTCAAATCCGCATACGACATCTATACAGAGCCATGCCTAGTTTTGGTATACCCCCCAAACTCGTCCGTTTGTGTAGGATGACGATGAAGAATTCCCGCTGCTCCGTTAGGGTCGAAAACGACCTCACCGACATATTCGATACCAAAAAAGGATATTGGCAAGGCGATGCGCTGTCATGAGACTTCTTTAATCTGATTCTTGAGAGGATTGTGCAAAACTCACGAGCCAACACCAGAGGCACAATTTTCCAAAAATCGGTGGAACTACTAGCATACGTCGAAGATATTGACATCATTGGTAGGACCCAACGTGATTTCATAGCCACGTTTGCTAGTATGGAGAAGGAAGAGGCAAAAATGAGTTAAGCAGTAGATGGCGGCAAGACGAAGTATGTGCTGTCAACTCGAAAGGACATACAACATCGACGAATTGGACAGACATACGGGACTTTTTCTAACTCGGCTCCTCTATTAACTCTGACAACAACATCTCGTCAGAAGTTAATCGAATAATCAGGCTAATCGCAAATAATTTTTCCCGGGAAATTGTTCCCATTCAGCAATCTGATTTACATTGCTGACAAGTGGAAAATTCCCAGGAAAATTAATTCGCGATAGGCCTGAATGTCTCTTGCCAACCGCTGTTTCTTCGGGCTACGAAGGCAATTCAGTAGTAAAGCCCTCACTACAACTACCAAGGAGATCCAATATAAGACACTAATCACCCCAGTCGTGCTCTACGGCACTGAAGCATGGACCGTCTCAAAAGCGGATGAAGAAATCCTTGGTCGATTTGAGAGGAAAATTCTTCGAAAAATCTTCGGTCCCGTTTGCGTTGGCGGGCTATGGAAATAAAGATTTCACCAAGAAATATACGAACTGTACAGCGACATGCACCTGTTAAAAAAAAACTCCGCATTGGACGTTTACGATGGCTAGGACATGCAGAACGAATGGACACCAATATTCCGGATTGCAGAGTCTTTGATTCGCAGTCAGACTTCAGACGCAGTAGAGGAAGACCGTGGGTTAGGTGACGCGAACAAATAGAAACCCAGATCAACCAACTTGGAGTGCGCAACTGGAGGCATTTGGCTAAGGACAGGGCATGTTGGTTGAGGACCAGGTTAATTTTGGACTGTAGCGCCACCTAAGTAAGTAAGTGAGTAACATCTCGTCAGAAATTTAACGAAGAATTACATACCTAAACGCTACTGCGGAGATGAATATCAACCAAACCTTCCAAGGTTTTCAGAAGGAAGGATGATAAGCTGATCTGTCTCAGGTCTTTCAGTTTGACGTGAGAACTTTTACCAGATTTGTATTAATACTGCTTTCACTTCCCTTGATATCTCGGGAATGTAACCCAGCTCGATACAACCCTTAAGAATAGCTTCCACTATGGTAGGATGCGATCCAAAGTACCTTAAAGCTCGGCTGCTATAATGCCATCCGTCCATCAGATAAACCCCCGGAGAGATAAAATCGGTGAGTAAAAGCTAGTCTTAACAATTATAAAGGCAATTCCTAAGAGTTCTGCTTTGAAAAGATGTCTGTCGGCTAAGTAATCATGCAGTTTATAGCAATCTCCCACCACTCACAAAGTTTGCCTTGCCTTGTCAACACTTTCACCAACATTTCACTAACCCGCCAACGTAAAAAGGTGTAACCACCATTTTTTAAAACGGAACCCTGCAATCGGCTGTAATTGGCAAAGCGCCCTCACTGCAGTTGTGTCTGCCTTCGCTATACCACCTCACCGCCCATTCTCATTCCCAGGCACGTCATGAAAAACAATCTAAAGCCGAAAGTACAAAATCCATCAAACCAAACCCCATCACGTTATACAAATTGAGCATTAGATGGTGTCCCTTCCGCCTAGTCGGGCTCTGTGTGTTTATATGTGGCCTGTGAAATTACATTCCAAGACTTTTTTTTTATTTTTGGCACGGTAAATCATTTTTAGCCTCAACTCCATAATTACAAACTATTAACTGAGTAAAACATGCAATGCCTTGCCTACACACACACACAGCTAGCTCCTTGTAAGGTCACCATGAACACAAGAGAGACGTGCCGCACAAAAAATCCTTCAGCAAAAAAAAAAAAAAAGTGAAAACCCATTTGGAAGCAGGATATAAGTTTTATTTCACTCACCCATGCTCTACTGGCTCCGCTGTGGAGCATACAAAATTCAGGATTCCTCAGCAATACAACTTACGCTTCATTAAATCGCAGGCAGTATAACGCCGCCAACGCCATTCCAGTTAGTAACGACTTGTATGCACAGATATGTGTATGTGTGCGTGCGTGTGTGTTATAGAAAGAAAATGGAACCAGTCTTATAGAGAAAACAGAAAAGCACTGCAATGCATTCACCATCGGTGCATAAATAATTTAAATTTTATACGATATCCTGGAACCGGAAAAGTGGGTCCTCCTCTTACATGCCAAAACCGTTGGCAAAGGATGAGAGTGCAAGAGGGGGAGAGAATGAGTCCAGCCGACCGACGTGGTTCCAAAACGGAAATGAATGCATTTGGGTAGCCAGGAGCCGGTGGAATGGTCAGAAATGCAATTCCAAGTGGATGTTGCAGTAAGCCAGTGAGATAAATGCGCCCCCGAATTTAAATGCTCAAGGAATGAATGGATATTGATTGCAGTCAGGATTCAAATGGGACGACAGAGGACTATAAGGAGGACTTTTTCACTGGTGACTGGTGTCCTTTAATTCATGATTGGTATTGCGGCTTTGCCATGCGGTTTTGTCGGATTTATTAGCCAAATTTTAATAAATTCGGACTTGAAGGCTTGAATATGGCTCAGTGAATGTGGACAATCTTGTCTGGATTCGTGTTGATTGGAAAGAGTTTTGGACTGGGTTAGTTTTGGTATCATTGAAAGGGACACTCTGTGTAATGGTGATGGTAATAGTGGGGGAATTCTGTTCGTAGAAAGCTTGTACTTTCAACAAGGACCTTGGATAGCTGGCTTTACCAATTTGAACTAAACATTTTGAAGGTACGACTTTGAACAGAGATTACCTAAGATGAGATGAGTGACTAAGGGAGGAACTAATATCTTCAAGAAGCCAACTTCACTGGCCCCCCCCAGTTTGAGGCTTGTGCTCTGGGTTAACTACCCACCCATGAAAAAAAAAACATTATTACGAAGCAACCAATAGCATGGGAAAGGACTGATTATATTGTTGACGACCCTGTTAAACAAAAAAAGGACAACGACGTGGCATGTCAGAAAAACAGGAGAATTGCAAGCGAGCAACTAGCAGAAGCCTTAAACTGCTACAAAGCAGGAAAAACGATGTGATGGGCCAGCAAAACGATTCGGAAAACCTGTGACATCTACTACGGACCGTGTTATAGTGAGCAGAAACAGCCACTACTCGGATGCGGATTTGATAAGAAGTCTTATGCTTTCAAGGCATTAGCGAACGCATTGTAATTGTTCGAATCAAAGCGAATTAAGCAACATAAGCTCACGCCCCGACCGGAGAAAAAAGACGATTGCTTCTACGAGCTCCTAGACAAGACCTTGAGCGATTACCGAAGCATGATGTTAACATTTGGTGGGATATTTTGTCGGAAAACACAGCCTAAACGACAACACGTCTAACAACGGACTTAGGCTGATTGACTTCACTACAAAACGAAATGCCACTACACGGTTTCAACCACATGGTTTCCTCGTCTGGACATCCATAAGGGACATGGTGGTCTCCAGATTAACGAATTGTCAACCAAGTTGATCACATAGCGATAGACAAGAGGCATGCATCCAGTATTTTGGATGATCGAACAATCCAAAGAGCTAAAATCGACCCGGACCACTACTTTGTTGCAGCAAAGGTAAGAATGCGGACATCCACCACGCCAAAACAAACAAGAAATACAGTGAAAAAAATGAAAGTCGAAAGATTGCAATCGAAGAGGCCTTCGCGCAACGAGTATCCCTTAACCTCTTGATTAACACCAAGTTTTACCAAAGTGTAAATCGTCAAAGCTTATGATACAATGCTCGAACATCCTGTCGAGGTGAACAAGGAAATATCGCAGTTGACACACACTCGATGCTGAAGATATGGAGGAACAACTTGTGCAGACTTTTAAACGGCGACGACGAACAATCTGCACCAGTCCGGCAGAATGAACATTTCAATACTGGCGACGACCAACCACCCGACCTAAGAGAAGTTTATATAGCAAGAAATGTCTCTACTCAAGCTTAGCAAGGCTGCCAAAAATGACGGCCTTCCCGCTAAGCTTTATAAAGCCGGCATATATGACTTTGTAAGTAAGATATACCAAATCTGGTTGGATGAAAGTATGCCTGGAGAATTGAACCTCAGCATTGTTTGCATGATTCATTAAAAGGTGAACCCCTGAACTACGCCAACTACAGAGGAGAAAGTCTCCTCAATTTTGCCTAGAAGATGGGCCGTGAACGCCTGAAACCGTTTACGACCAACCGGATCGACACTTGTCAGTGGGGTTTTAGGCCTGAAAAATCTGATCAAATCTTCACACTTCGGCAGATCCCGGAAAAATTTCCAAGAAGACCAAATCCATACCCACAATCTATTCATCGCACCCCTACTCAATCCGCCTACGACAGCATCTATAGAGACGAACTATACAGAGCCATTATCTAGATTTGTGATACCCTCCCGAATTCGTACGTTTGTGTAGGACGACGATGGAGAATTCTCGATGCTCCATCATGGTCGGCAACGACCTTACCGACACAATCGATATAAAAAAGGAGTTAAGCAAGTCGATACACTGTCATTCTGGGATCTCATAAATGAGAAGATTGTGCAAAACTCCCGACCCAACCCCAGAGGCACAATCTTCCACTATTCGGTTCAACTATGTACTTGCATACCACCCATATTGACATCACTGGTCGGCCTCTATGTGGTGTCAAGGACAGGTTTGCTAATATAGAGAAGGAAGCGGCAGATATGGGCTTAGCAGTATTTGATGGTAAGACTAAGTATATGCTGCCACCACGAAAGGACACACAACATCGACGAATTGGACAGAACGTCAACACTGATAGATAAAACTTTAAGGTAGACTGGACTTTGTTTGCTTCAGCTCCGCTATTAACTCTGACAACAACATCTCGTCAGAAATAAAGCGAAGAATTACTCTTGCCAACCGCTCTTTCTTCGGGCTATAAAGGCAATTCAGTAGTAAAGCCCTCACTCGAACGACTACGAAGGGCCTATATAAGACCATGACAATCCCGGTCCTGTTCTACGGCGCTGCAGCATGGACCGTATCAAAAGCCGATGAAGAAATCCTTGGTCGATTCAGGAAAATTCTTTGAAAAATCTTTGGCCCCGTTTGCGTTGACGGGCTATGGAGAAGATGATTCAACCAAGAACTATACGATTTGTAGAACGACATGACCCTGGTCTCCTGGGACTCCGGATTGGACACTTAAGATGACTAGGACATGTAGAACGAATGGACACCAATATTTCGGCTCGCAGAGTCTTCGATTCGTAGCCAGATTTCGGACGCACTAGAGGAAGAGCTCGTCTTAAGTGGCGCGCACAAGTAGAAACCGATCTCAACCAACTTGGAGTGCTCAACTGGAGGCAACTAATTAAGGAACGAGCTAGTTGATGAGACATAAAGGGTTTTTCAGTAAGAGCGCTACAAAAGTTTTATTTAATAAAATAAAAACGGTTTTGGATATCAATGAAATTCTTTATTCCTGTGAAAGTACTTTCGATGCCATTATGTATGGAACTCGATTTCTTTTGCAAGGCCACCACGGGCACGCTTGCAGAAGTCCAGACGCTGAACCCAATTTTCGACGGTTTTCAAGCATAAATCGGCCGATACTGCTGCAATTTCACGTTCGATATTTGTACGAAGTTCATCAATCGTCGCTGGCTTGTTGGCATAGACCATAGACTTGACGTAGCCCCACAGGAAATAGTCTAACGACTTCAAATCGCACTACCGAGGAAGCCAAGCGACTGGACCATTTCGTAAGACAACACGTTCTCCAAACTTGGTTCCAATAAATTGATTGTGGCATTCGCTGTGTGGCTGGTAGCGCCGTCCTGTTGGAACCGCATGTCCTCCAAGTCCATATCATCCAATTGGGCCAAAATTATTCTGTTATCATTGAACGGTAGCGATTCCCATTCACAGAAACGTGCCGGTCTTGATCATCACGGAAGAAATACGGCCCAATGACGCAGCCGGCCCATAAACCACACCAAACCGTAATTTGTCCGGGATGCAATGATGACTCATGGAGTACGTGTGGATTGCTGCCTGACCAACACCGCATATTTTGTTTATTGACGAAGCCCTTCAGCCAGAAATGAGCCTCATCGCTGAAGATGATTTTTCGATGAAAATCCGAATCATGTTCAAGTTGTTGCTCAGCCGAATTCACGAACATACGACGCTTCTGGTGGTCAAGCGGCTTCAGTTCTTGCGTCAACTTAATCTTGTAAAAATGTAGGCCAAGATCCTTTCGCAGAACGCTTGAGAACGACGTGTGAGAGACACATTTGGGCTTTCTTCAACTGAAGCCTCAGCGGCAGCAATATTCTCGACACTACGGGCAATTCTTTGTCTCACTGGCAGGGGAACATTTTGTACTGTGCCTGTGAATTCAAATTTTTCCGTTAGACGCTCAATTGTTGATCTGCTAGGACGATTATGACGACCATAAATTGGACGTAGCGCTCTTAACGTTGAGGCCACTGAGTCCGAATTTCGCTTGTAAATTTCAATAATTTCGACTCGTTGTTGGATCGTATATCTTTCCATCATGAAATGTCAAACCATACTGAAGAGAAACGCCAAAAGAGCGGCAACAAATATGGCGTCGTTTGCTGTCCCTGTTGCTCAACTTTTGTAGCGTCCCTGTTGAAAACCCCGATATTTGTTGAGGCTAGGATTCATTCCTGACTGTAGCGCCGCCTGAGTTAATAAGTATTTAGGCGACCTCGGGTCTGTGCCAGTGGTCCTTAGAGGAAGTTCGATTTAGAGAAAAATTCGCCTCAGGGCCAATTGCACGAACGAATTGGTTCAACTACCCACTGCAGTGGTTAGTAAAACTGTCCAGGTGATCTCGATTTTTGAGAGCTAACCGGTGCCTTGTGGGATAATTCCTTGTGTACCAGTGGCCCTTTGAGGAATGTTTGACTTAGCGGAAAATTTGACTCAAAGCTATTAGTACGAATGCATTGATTCTACTACCCAGTGGTTAGCATAACTATCCTGGCGATCCTAATATTTGGAAGCTAACCGGTGCCTTGTTGTATAACTGGGTCTGTGCCAGTGGTCCTTACAGAAAGTTCGACTTAGATAAAAATTTGACTTTGCAGAAAATTGACCCAGAGCCGATTGCAGGAACGCATGGATTCCACTACCCAGTCGTCAGCACAACTATCCAAGGAATCTCGATTTTTGAGAGCTAACCGGTGCCTTGTTGTATAATTGGGTACTTAACAGTGCCCGTTACAAGTAAGTTCGAATATTCAACTCAAACGAATGCTCGACTAAGAAAAAAAGTCAAGTTTGACTTACAGGAAATAACAGTATTTCCATAAAACGGATAACTGATCCAAGTGACTTCAAAAATCTGTCAAGAACGTTGATATCCATGATAGATTTGTATGAACGGGTATCCTTGAAAGCACAGAGTCCCAACACAAACATTTAAATTATCTCATCGCATTCACTCCGTAACTTTCCAATTACTGTAAAAATTCAAATTACATCGATATCCTTTCTTTGCACACGATTGCAATGCTGTTATTAAATCTCCATCCGTTGTGTACCTAATCGTTATTTTTTGGTATTACAAGGACGACAGATAATAATCATTTTTCATTCGTCGGCATGCAAACAGAGAGACAGGAATATTGTAAGGATTCATTCATTTTGTATGCCTTTCATCGTTGCCTCACCGAATTGTTTCCCTATTGTCCTTAGAATTTTTACCCACTTGATGGATAATCCTGGGATTCGATAAATCTATAACTCGAAGGATATATACGTATTGATGGAAAATCTCTTCCACAAGGACACAGAAACGAGAGCAGCTACGAGCGTGTCATGCCTGCAGTAATGTTGACGTTATATCCTGGAAACTCCATTGAGGAAGGTTGCAAAACTATAGCTCAAGTTTATGTTACATTACGCGGAATATAAGCGTGGTGAAGAGTGTTCGTTTATACGTTTGGAATTATCCTGAAAGGATAGAATGCAAATCAATTTAACTGTTTTTTTTTTTTTGTTTTGCAGACAGAATCCTTTCATTCTTCGTGGCTTTGACTCAATTTGTTACAATGGAAGGGGGGCGGTGGTGGGAGGGTGTCCCTCTTTTTTTTTCTTTATGAGTAGCAGAACAATTGAATTCCAGGGGCATCCTGGTGGGAATGTCGGGTACGTTTTTCCACTTTGATGAGGAATCAAAAGTACTCGGGATGAAAATTTAATAAATTCAAATTGCTTATGAAAGATTTTGAGAGAACAAAGGAGTTAAGAGTGTCCTTGTGATGTCTGATGTCTATTAGGTAGTTCCGATTTGAATTTGCATGAGTAAGCCTAATGGGCTTGGGGTTGGTTGAATTTATGGAATTCTTTGAAAATTGATTTCAATGGAAGCTGTGAGAAGGGGGAGGATCAAGGTTAGGATGATGAAGGGATCAGTGGATGTGGTAAACATATGGATTGACCTTTGACTTGATATCGCGTGGGAGCACATATCTACTTAGCTTTTGGTAGATGCGAACATATAGCTGGAGGGTATATGGCCGTTTTATATTGACCATGCTATTTGGACGTAAGACTCACGTGGGATTTAATGTATTTTGTGAATTATTGAGTTTGTTTTGAACAAAAAGGTTACGGAGGAAGGTGAACTTTGATGTCTTTTTTGACGTTTACAGTCTTATTAAAGATTGATACATCTATTGTTATTAAAATGGGATATTCCAAAAAAAATATTGAGGGAACCAACTAAGATACGATTATGGAAACTTTGATTTATTCCATTTGTAGATCAAAAGTTTCCTCATGGGCTCATGCCAATAAGTTTCATCGCTATCTTCTGATAGATAGAGTGGGTGATTCCGTGAACCTTTTGAAATAAATACATGTGGGCATGCCGGTTTAAGGTTAGTGATGCGATTACATGAGGACACAAGCGTTCTCACTCTAGCCTCTCACTTATATTCTTCAACTTCTACTCAACTTCCACTCTTACCTCCACGATGGTGACTGGTAGCAAAGATTATTAAGTCATACAGATGACGCATTGAAAATAAAAACCAAAAACTTTTGCTCATTAGCTTTATGGTACTGGCGGGCGGTGTACATGTGCACACATGAGAAACGAGATCCAAACATATGGCGGCCTGTGCCAGTAAGACCTGCCATAGAACAGTTTTCCTTGTATGCAGTGCGTAATCTGTATGATTTTATAATCTTTTCTCGTAGGTGCCTAGAACCTCGACTGAAGATGGGCCAACCAACCCCTATAAAAGGTAGTTGGTGGCAGCCAACGAGAGAGGGTTAAGAGCGTTCTCCCACTGAGGTCAGTACTCTCAGTCGACAGTGGAAGAATCAATGGTGGCACCAACAGCTCCACCTAGATCGATCTGATAAGTGTGATCCCTATTTGAGCTGCTTCGACGTATTTAAACTCTAGGCTTATAGGGATTTCCAATACTGAGCCAGGGTGTTGGAAAAGAGTTGGTGGCGGAGGAGCCCTAAATGGGTCAACGGCAGCGCTCATATCCCAAAACATGTTACTGACATCAGTTTTTCCGGTACGCTGTCCTATGGTCAAGACCAAGGTCTGGCCCTCCAGGTTAGGGGTTGTTCCGTTGGGGTATCTTTCCGACCACGGAAAAAACCGCCAGTTATTAGAGAGACATAACCTGCCTCTGATAATGGAACTCCTCATCTGACAATTAGACCCGGAACGTCAATGGACTATGGTCTGGGAGTATGTACCCGGAATGTATGACCATTCTACACCCCAGGTGCTACTCAAAATCTTTGAGTCTGTCTTCTCGCAGTACAAGGCAGATATAACCGCGATCCAGGAGTTACGATGGATAGGATCAGATATGTTGAAGAGAAAAAATTGCGACATTTTTTACAGCTGCAACAAAAGATTGCATGTATTAGGATGCAGATTCGTCGTGAGAAATCGGCTTAGGACTAATGTCATTGACTTCAAACCGATAAATGATCGCCCTTCTGTAATCAGCATCAAAGCCACTCTCCAAAACCTGAGCCTACTATGTACACACGCCCCTACAGATGAGGGTGATAATCCCATCAAGGAAGAGTTTTATGAATTCTTGGATGGAGCCTACGAAGCCTGTCCAGATTGCCATTCTGTTATCCGCATCAAAGCTACTTTCCAAGACCTGAGTCTAATAGGTCCACACGCCCCTACTGACGAGGCTGAAGATCCCTTGTAGGAGGAGTTTTATGACCTCCTGAATGGAACCTATGGAGCATGTCCGGATTGCCATTCTGTAATCCGCATCAAAGCTACTTTCCAAAACCTGATCCTAATATGTGCACACGTCCCTACCTACGAGTCTGATAATCCCATCAAGGAAGAGTTTTATGAATTCCTGGATGGAGCCTACGGAGCCTGTCCAGATTGCCATTCTGTTATCCGCATCAAAGCTACTTTCCAAGACCTGAGTCTAATAGGTCCACACGCCCCTACTGACGAGGCTGAAGATCCCTTCTAGGAGGAGTTTTATGACCTCCTGGATGGAGCCTACGAAGCCTGTTCGGATTGCCAGTCTGTGATACGCATCAAAGCTACTTTCCAAGACTAGAGTGTAATATGTGAACACCTCCCTACCTACGAGTCTGATGATCCCATCAAGGAGAAGTTTTATGACCTCTTGGATGGAGCCTTAGGAGCCTGTCCGGATTGCCATTCTGAGCTTATTATGTGCAGACGTCCCTACCTACGAGTCTGATGATCCCATTAAGGAGAACTTTTATGACCACCTGGATGGAGCCTTAGGAGCCTGTAAATGTTGTACTCATGGGTTTCAGTAATAAAGTCGAAAAGAAAAACATCTTTGGCGGTGTAGTTGATAAGCGCAGAATCCAACAACATCAGAAACAACATCAGACAACGGCTACAGATTAATAGACATTGCAGCAGATCGTAATAATATGATAAATAGCACTAGGCTTCGAAGGCTAAGGATCCACACAGTGACCTGGCGCTCTCCAGACGTTCGAATCGCCAACAAAATCGACCAAATCGATGATGCGAGGCGCGCATACATCATCCTAGACTTGCACACATTCAGAGGGGCAAATGTCGACTCTGACCATTTTATTGCCGCGGCCAAATTCAGAGCTCGACTGTCCAACGAGAGGAAACTGCAAACTGCCCAGAAGAAAACAAATCGACGTTGGACGCCTTAGCACACCTGGATTAGCCAGAGCCTACAGCGAGCGCATGAGTATGAAACTCTCCTCTGTGCACTCACCTACCACAGACGCCAACAATCAGTGGTGCCAGTATCGCGACATCATCAAGGAGGTTGCCGAAACCACTGTAGGGTACCAACCACCCTAATGAAAGAGCCCGTGGTATGATGATGAATGCGTTTACAGGAAAAAGGTGACAGAAGATGCACACAAGAAAGCGATGCAGCGCAAAACAATGGCAGCAAGAGAAGAGTATCGAGCCAGGAAAAGTGAGGAAAAGAAGATCCTGCGAAGAATGAAGAGGGCTTACGCAGCTTCTCAGTTCAAGGAGATCAAAGAGTCGCGTGATCGTAATAACATCCGGAGGTTTTATAAAAAAAAACCAAGCAAATGGATGCTGACTATAAAACCGGTACGCAGGCTCTTCGAGACAGCGATGGAACCCAAGTCACCGACTCGAAGGATATAGTAGATGTGCGAACGCAGCATTTCCAGCTGCTGCTTAATGGGCATCATGTAGAGGGAGTAATAGGGCAAGAAGAGAACTCACGTCCAGTCAATTAAAAACTGGTTCCACCACCTAGTATAGAAGAAGTTGGCCTAGCTATAATAAAGCTGAAGAACAACAAGGCCGCAGTCTCTGATTGCATACTAGCGGAGCTTTTCCAATACGGAGGTGATGTTTAAGTAGGGAGCGTGCACCGCAGCATCAACCAAGTATGGGTGGAAGAAAACATGCCCGTTGACTGGACTATCAGCTATATATGCCCCTATGTCTTGCAGGAGCCATTGAGGCATATCTTTACTTAAAGTCGCATACAAGATTCTATCCAACGTACTGGGTGAACGTCTAAGACCGTTTTGCAATACACTAATAGGCACGTTCCAGCGTGGCTTCCCCCTGCAGATAGACTAAAGACCAATTTTTCATCGACTTCAAAGCCACGTATAAAAGCATACATCGCCATGAGCCCTATATGGCGATGGCCGAATCCGGAATCCCGGCAAAACTGATTCAGCTGTGTCGGGTGACGGTGGAAAACACGCACTGCAACGAGCAGTTTTGGAAGTAGCTCCTCCGAACTATTCCACATATGCGCATCATGCGACTTCTTTAATCTCGTACTGGAGTAGTGCGCAGGGCTGGTGTCAATATGGAGGCACTATCTTCAACAGGTCCGTCCAGCTGCTGGGCTATGCGATTGAAGAACAGACGAAATCCGTTTGCCTTGACGTAAATGAGGACAAGACTAAGTACAGCTTACCGCCTAGGACAAAACGTCACTATTGACAGCAACAGTTTCGAGGTAGTTAAGGAGTTCACCTAACTCGGAGTAAACATTAACGCCATGAATGATACCCTAGTGGATATCCGGCGAAGAATTACCCCAGGAAACCATTTCTACTTTGCTTAGGCAAAACAATGAGTTCAAAGCTCTTAACTTGAAGGACGAAATGTGTGCTCTACAAAAGCCTTAACCTACCAGTTCTGCTTTATGTTGCCGAGTGCTGGACAGAAGGCAGAGCCTATACTGGGCTCTTCCGAAAGAAAAATACTTCGGCGGATTTTTTGTCCCTGGCGCGAGGAGGGCGAATGTAGGAGGACATACAACCGCGAACTCTATGAGCTTTACCAAGATGTGTATGTAGTCCAAAAAGGCAAAACAAAAGACTACATTGTCTAGGCCACATCGGGCGATGGCACAACAATGCTCCAGCAAAGAGGATCATCGAATCCCCAGGTTCAAGAAGACAAGGAAGACCGAACCTCTGTTTCAAAGCCCAAAGCCCAAAGCCCAAAGCGGATGTCAGAGCGCTTGGTCTGGACAACTGTAAGCAGCGTACCCGGAATCGTAGCGGATAGAGGCTGCAGTGTCTCAGGCAGAAACTCGTCACGGGTCGGGAGCATGATAAGTGAGTAAGCATGTGGGCAAAGGCAAGGTGAATGCGTTACATTAACGTTTCATGCGTTCCGTTAACGGTCTTTCAGGGTAAAGATTCAAAGACCAACTGTGAAAGTTCTACAGCTACCAAATATGTCTGAGGCAAGTCTTCTCGATCTTTACAGCGCTGCTTCTATTTTATAAGCTCTCACGTCGCTTGTTTAGCCTTGTTTCTCAATCGTAGTTTGGAACATTTTAAATGCTCCCTTCTAGTCTAGGCTTACTCAGTCTTATTGCAGCTTCATCTTCATCAGATTACGACTGGTCCGTATCGGATTCAAGGCGCCCACATTAGTATAACGACTTCATCCATTGTAGTGGTCTCCTTTTCGAGATTTTATAAAGATTCAGCTTAGTATAAAGACTCAGCTAAGGTATAAATAGTTCATTGTGGTCAGATGAAGCAATTACTAACCCCACCCTCTTTTCCCATTACTTACTTAGCTAAGGATACCTGAGGTTTATTATCGACGTGCGTAGTGCCGAAATGAATGTGGACTACACTGAAACCAGTCCCTATCCGTAGAACTATTAATATCCGCCATCGATATTTTCATCGAGTTCATGGTCACTGGTCATTGTGGATCCTGCAGAACCTTGCTCACCGTCAGCGTCAACATATTCTTCATTATGTTCCTCACCACCAGGCAGTTGTGGTGGTTTGAATAGATCTGCGTCGATCACTCAATAAGGCTTCCCTCTACAGGCTCCCGCTCGTCGAGGAAGAATTTCGTTTCTTCTTCAAACACTTCACCTTTGCGATCCTTGTTGAAGGAAACTCTTGTTTGCAATTCCACAAACTCTATGAATCCATGATTATGTTAAGTCCAATCTGGTAATGGTGTCTTCAGCTTCGCTGATGTCTTAAGTTGCTTCCTGTTGTGCAGCCTCTGTCTTTTCAATTTCCCAAATATATTTATATACCTGCAGAGCTTCGCTTTCAATACCTTCGGCTTCCTTTTTCATTTCCTAATTTTCCAGTCGATTTATGTGCTGTCTGTGTCTTTTTCTTGTATGACTTGCTAGTTGGGGAACAGGCTAACTAGGACGTATATCTTCGCCTAGGTACTATATTTCGTTGGTATATAACTAAGAATCAGACAGCTTAACGAACTTAGGAGGACACGCTCAAATTTTAAACACATACCTGGGCTCAGCTTCTTCTTCTAACTACATGCTGCCTCTCCCTGACTTTCAAAGACCATTCTCTTCTCCTACATCTTTCCATAGAGAGTGAAGTGGATGACTTGGACACCGATCCATATCCATCTCCTACATCTTTCCAAGTAGAGAGAAGTGGAAGTCTTGGACACCGATCCATATCCATCTATACTGATGGTTCAAAAGTGGACATTGGATCGGGTGTTTTTTTTCAAAACCACTTTTCGTCTTCCTTAGCACAGCACAGCAGTGTCTTCCATGCGGAGAAATTGGTAGTAGTGGAGGCATCCAAAGCTTCCTTATTGGTGGCGACACCAACAGATGACATCCACCATCTTTATTGATAGTCAGGATAGAATTAAAGCAATCTCTGCTGTTGAAATAAAATCCAAGGTTGTGAATCTTTGTTGTGAAGATTTAATGGTTGTTACCGTCCAACATTATGTTAAGGTCTGCTGGCTCCCCGCACACAGAGGTATACAGCGCAATGAAATTGCGGGTGACCTGGCGGGGATATGATCTGTAACGAGCATTCATAAAGCAGAACTGTCTATCAAACCACCACATGTGACCTCAAATCAAGTGTGTGACAGAAAACACTGAATATCGTCATAAACAGTTGGAACCCCCTTCCCATCAATGAAACATCCGAGAAGATGTGACCCGAGTATGACAAAACCAGTACCGAAAAACTTCTTCGAAGAAACAGGATATGTATCTGTCTGGGAGTCTGGTTGTCACAACATACTCAAAGGCCACAAACTGAAAATGCATCCTTTAGATGATGACTCTTGTAGAGGCTGCATAATGAAGAACCACAGGGGATACCCTCCACTTTCTGTGCCACTGCCCAGACCTAAGCCAACTAAGAAAAAGAAATTCAGGAAAAATTGCTGTTCCATGACATCACGACTCTATACCAAATCAATCTCTCTAATATTTTCAGCGGCAAAGGAAGTCGACAGCCATGCACATGAACACCCAACGTGCATCACATTGTGTTCGGAAAAGACGTACACCGCCTTACTCGTCAGCCCCACCAACCTAATCCTAAGTATATAAGCCGCCTAGGCAGCAATTGTGTTTCTTACAACGAGTCTCTCAATGTTTCTGAAAGAGCCAAGTTCAAGGCTCCTATAAACTGAGTATCAGGGATTGAGTTTCCTTGAAAGCAAGCTTCTACCAATAGCCCTTTCTGGCTATCCTGACGTCGTTGGTTTTGATTGAATCGAACCGAAAATCACTTGCACAGCCTCGTGCTCTTTTTAAGTCTGCCACCTGAAAAAAATGGCTGAAAAGCTTCCCTACCTCGACTCCTTAGCAAAATTTCCTTTTTAAGTACATCCGTCTCCTTCTCTCCAACACTAACCCCACCTGCTTCACCATCATTCTTGAGAACACTCGCTCGTTCTTACCACCGCCATTCTCATGCTTAACGAGTTATAAAGGAAGTGCAAGGATAATGCAGATTTTCCTAATTAACGATGTTCGCTTGGTTGATGTGTGACAACGAACGTGACTTGAGAGGTTGCGCCACCCATACACTTATCCACAACCCTATCTTGGTCCTTCGTAAATCACAAAGCAATGCAATAATGTACCGTTTCAAAATCTCTGTCAATTTACATCACCAATTTGGTTGTCTTGACATCTTCGTTTCGGAACAATGGCTACCCGATAGCAGAGAGTAGCAGATGCATCGTTTGTGAAGCTCCTCACCTGTGTTACGGGTGAGTGCTCCAAAATGTATAGAGGACTTACGTTACAAATCCGCCATGAACAAAACGAATCTTAAAGGATGTCAGAATTTCGTTTCATTTTTCCTTTTTACCGTTGCATATGTTTTACCGTTTTTCAATAGAAGACGAACTGGTGGTATGGAGTTGGGATGGCAACATTTCCAGATCGACTATATAATCCGATTTGCCTGCGAGTCCTGGCGAAGACAAAGAAAATTTGTTTCCAACTCAAGACCGGGAAAGACGTGTTCGGAGTCGAATGCACGTCGCCTCGCTGTGGCGTGGTGTAGTGTGACGCGCGTTCTTCTTCATCAAGCACAAAGGAATTAGACGGCGGATTCACAATGGAGTTGTCTCGTTACTACAGATTCGCATATCCGCATGTGTAGCATTGTGTTCATTGCCAATGGAAGAAAGGATTCAAAAGGATGACATTCTACCCACGACGAGGATGGCAACAACGACAACAACTCGAATGGCAATGACGACAATGGAAGTGTAAAATTGACGTGAGACTTGGTGGCGTGCATCTTTGTTGCAGAATGAGACCGAGTATTGGAGTGCGCGGGGGAGGGAGCTGCAGGGATGCTACATCTTGGAAAGTGTTTCAGATATTTAGGTCAACGTTACTTGCACCACTGAACAGAACGAAGAGTGCATGTTGGAATAGGAACTTTGATGATAATGAACATCTGCATCGGGGTGGGGAGCACAATTTACAAGATGCAATTCGCCCTGAGGATTATAATGATGCCTTTAAGGAATTACTTGCGAGTAGAAGGGTTGAGAAGTTGTATTGTGGTTGTAAAATTTAAGAGATGTTTGCCTTGCTTTGGAGAGGTATGTGGTAATTAAGAGTCTACGGTTGCAATTCGAAGTTCTAACATAAGTAGGCGGCACTTCAGTTAGGCGATACACTACGAGCATGCAAACTAAAGCGCCATCTACATACGTAAGAAAAATGAAAAAAATATGTTGGTGTGTTCAAACCAAAATCAAGTCAAGTGAAAATAATCTCGATTTGTGTGCTCTCAGTCAGGATGCTTTTGTTGATTTGCCCAGGCTTTGTTCACCAGTCCAGATTCAAAGACTCTGTATAGAATGAAGTCGGCCTCACAGCTACTTCGTTTTCCGCAAGTTTATTCAAGGACTCTGATGCCTGGAGCATTTGAGCTAATTTATACTAAGTCCTTGCATTTACAATTACTGAAAACCAGGTCTAAGGGGATATTTACATCAATAGAATTGAAAATAATTGTTCGGTTGGTCTTTATCTGTAAACAATTTTTTGATCACATAAGCCAGGATTAACTCACTTACTTTTGGATTAAGATTGACTGAAAAGCAAGTTCCTCGTATTACTCAACTTAAAACCCGAAGCTAGCATAACCACGGACTGGTTAGTAACGTGCAAGTAACGTTTGACGTGCAAACGTCATCTGTCAAAATGAGAAGTTTTCAGTATACTCTGCCATTTAATCATGAAAGGACTTACAAACGAGCTACGACTGCAAATTATTGGAATTTATTATCAAAATTCGTGCTCTGTGAAAAATTTGCACCATTTGGTACGACTATATTATGGTCGTCATAATCGACCTGGTGAAACAACAATTCGTCCTGTTATCACCAAATTTCGCAACGAATTTAATTTGTTGGACAATAAAACATCGACTCGCATGCGTACAGTGCGTACCGAAGAGAATAATTGCAGCCGTAGCGTCCAATGTTATAGAAGATCGTGAAATGTCAATTCGGCGCCGTTCTCCGCAATTGGGCATATGTTACTCAACCAGATGGAAAATTTTACGTGTCGATTTGGGTTTGAAAGCGCCTATAAAATTCAACTTGTGCAAGAATTAAAGCTCCATGAAAATCCGCTGTTTTATCGAAAAATTTTGTTCAGCGATGAGGCTAATTGCTGGCTCAACGTATACGTATATAAGCAAAACTGTCGCGCATCTGGAGTGCTGAATAGCCACATGCCGAACAAGAACTACCGATGCATCCCGAAAAAACGACAGTTTGGTGTAGTTTATGGGCTGGTGGCATCATCGGTCCATTTTGGTTCAGCAGCGACCGTGGAAGAAAAGTTACCGTCAACGGTGAACGATATCGAGCCATGATAAGCGACTTTTGTTTGCCCCAGTTAGCTGAGTTGAACTTGGTTGACATGTGGTTTCATTAAGACGGTGCAATATGCCACACAGGTCGTGAAACAATGGAAATGTTGAAGGCTGAGTTTGGTAAGCAGCTTATTTCTCGAAGTGGCCCTGTGAGTTGGTCGCCAATATCATGCTAGTTAACGCCTTTTGATTATTTCTTGTTGGGTTATGTAAAGTCGTTAGTCTATATGGAGAAGCCGAACACGATTGAAACCTTACAGGATAACATAACACGCGTACTTCGTGGAATACAGGCCGAAATGCTCGAAAAAGTGACGCAAAAATGGACCTTCTGAATGGACCATTTGAAACGGAGCCGCGGACAACATTTACATGAAGTTGTCTTTGAAACATTCCGAGGAGCTAGCATCGACTCGGACCACTACCTTGTTGCAGCCAAGTTAAGAATTCGGATATCGACCACTCCCACAACAATCCAGAAATACTGTGAAAAAATTTAATGTCGCAAGACTGCAATCGCAAGAGACCGCAAAGACTTTCGCGCAACGCGTATCCCTTAACCTCTATGTTAACACCATGCCACTAGCATCGAAGGTCGAAGAACAATGGCAACGATGCCAACAAGCCATTAGATCAGCCACAACTGATGTGCTAGGTTTCTCGCGCCCACCAACAAGAAACCCCTGGTTTGATAAAGAAGGCCGACAGATGTTCGCAGCCAAGAACGAAGACTACAAGGCTAAGCTGATGGTGAAGAAGAGATCTGCCGTTGAGCTCTATAGGCAGAGAAGAAGGGAAGAACACCGGCTCTTCAGAAAGAAGAAAAAAGAGCCATAAAAGTGCGCGATCCAGAATATAGAGAGGTGTCACTCCAGGAACGATGTTCGCAAGTTTTAACGATGGGTAAAACGTCAAAGCCAAGGATACAACTCTCGAACAGAATCCTGTCCAGATGATATGGATATGGAAGTCAACAGTTCTGCAGACTGTTAAACGGCGATGACGAACAACATTCCGCTTTCAGGCAGAACGAATCTTCCAAAATTGGCAACGACAGCGAAAACTAACAACCGCCCCACCTGAGTGAGGTAATGGTAGCAGTATCTAAACTCAAGCTTAACACGCTGAGATTTATAAAGCCTTGATATCCAACAACCCATAAGCCAAATCTGGTCGGATGAAAGTATGCCTGAAGAATGGAACCTCAGCATCGTTTACCCGATCTATAAAAAAGGAAATCCTCTGAACCGCGCCAACTACTGAGGCAGAAGTATCCTAAACATCGCCTACAAGATCCTATCTGCCGTAATATGTGAACGCTTGAAACCGTTTACCAACAACCTGATGGGTGGTTTTTAGGCCTGGAAAGTCCACAACCGATCAAATTTGCACACTTCGGCAGATCCTGGGAAAAATCCAAGAAGCCCAAATCGATACCAAAGTCCTATTCATTGATTTGAAAGCCGCATACGATAGCATGACGAACTTAACAGTGCGATGTATAGTCACCGTATACAACGCAAACTCGTCAGTCTCTGTAGGATGCTCATCGAGAATTCTCGCTGCTCCATCAGGGCCGGAATCGACCTCATCGACACATTCGATACCAAAAAGTATTTAGGCAAGGCGATGCGCTGTCATGTGACTTCTTCACTCTAATTCTTGAGAGGATTGTGCAAAACTCACGAGCCAACACCAGAGGTTCAATTTTCCAAAAATCGGTACAACTTCTAGCATACGCTGACGATATTGACATCGTTGGTAGGACCCAACGTGATATCACGTTTGCTAGTATGGAGAAGGAAGCGGCAAAAATGGGTTTTAGCAGTAAATGAGGGCAAGACGAACGACATACAACTTCTAAGGAGATCCTATATAAGACCCTGATCATCCCAGTCCTGCTCTACGGCGCTGAAGCATGGACCATCTCAAAAGCTGATGGAGAAATCTTTGGTGGATTTGAGAGGAAAATTCTTGGAAAAATCTTCGGTCCCGTTTGCGTTGACGGGCTATGGAGACGAAGATTCAACCAAGAACTATACGAGGCGTACAGCGGCCTTCCCGTCGTCAAAAAACTCTGCGTTAGACGTTTAAGATGGCTAAGACATGTAGAACGAATGGACACCAATACTCCGGCTCGCAGAGTCTTCGATTCCCAGCCAGACGTCGGACGGAGGAAGACATCGCCTTAAGTAGCGCGCACAAGCAGAAACCGACCTCAGCCAGCTTGGAATGCGCAACTGGAGGCAGTAAGCTAAGGAGAGGCAGGTTGGTTGAGGCCCAGGTTCATTCCGGACTGTAGTGCCGCTTAAGTAAGTAAGTAAGTGTTTTTAAAACGTAAATGGCGAACACCTATTTATCGATTACATAAAAAATTTTGAATTTATGATGCAAATTTGGCTATTTTGTTCAATTTCGCTTCAAAAACTCACCCGTTATTAAAGGACCGGTGCTATACAAGCACTTCAACTTGATATAAAAGGCTTTAACCCAAATTTGTATTCTCTTAGCCGATGACCCATACTTTCGTAAGCACTCTATTGATCCTAATTTTTCCTAACACAGTGTGACACCCCCAAAAGGCTTAGGGGTTCCTTAAAATATGTTTCGTTTAATTATTTTGTTCAGCTTGACAGCATCCAAATCTCATATCTATTCAGCCCTCTCTATAACCTTCGTCAACGGGTCCCTCATTCATGCTGAGTACCCAACTGCCATTCAATGAACTTTTTTCACATAAAATTCCCCAATTAAGGTTCAAAACTACAAGATCCAAGTACCTACCTTCTTGACGCTGTTTTCAGCTGTACCGTTAAAAAAATTTACCACTACAAGTACTTGCGCGGCTTCCATTTTGGTTATTTTTCTTGGGAAAAACTTTAGTCAGGTCCATTCCCCTCGTGAGCACTGAACTATTTATATCCCACAACATTACTTATCCTCGGTACCTTTGTGGTTCGTATGTGTTGGCTCGTACACAAACCTCTTCAGATATTTCCCACTGGTACACAGTCTGATGTACAAGAGTGCTTCGGTGCTCGGCTGAATATTTATTAACCGCATACGGCATACACATGTCAATGACAGTAACCGCACGAGAACATAAAAGAAAAGTTTTCACCACCCTCGCCATCATTCTGCTGCAAGAATGTCACCTTTTTCACAGAAAAGTAATCAAATACAGTTACTTTGGTTATCAAGAAGGAAAAGGAAAATAGAAAAAAAAAAAACTTTCACGTTCTTCATCTTCTACCTGTCAACGCGGTCGCAAAAAGACAACTGTTTCCATTATTATGATGCCTGATGCCATCATCCCCAACCGCAGTCCTTTTGCAGACAAAAATAAAATCCTGTCTGATGATGACACGTTATTATTTCATACGTTCCACACCACACTGACACCCTCAGGATCACGGCTATACAAGTCCCAACAATAACCACTCACACGCATCTACGGAGGTTCTGGTGTTTGTGCAGTGGTGCCTAATTTGTTTTTTTAAGGCTTTAACTTGAAAAGTAAGCTACTGGGTCGCCTTTAAGTGAGATTTGTGTTGTAAATTCAGGATCGCAAAATACAAAATGAACGTTCTTGTGGTAACCAGGACATATCTCTTCTAAACGGAGTTCTCCGTTTCATCATGAAGTCTGGTGTTAGAGATTGAAAAATTGTTTTGTCCGGTAAATCGAGTGGAAGTTCGAGTTCCTCAATGGTAAGATGATTCGCTCTGGGGATTCATGTAATGACTACATGGAGACTACAACATGTCATGTGTTGCTGCGTCAAGGTGAAGATTATGTTACCTTAACATCCCTAGAACAAGATTGGCTATACAAGCTATTGCCGAACACGGCCTCCTTCACTCGCTTACAAAGTTATAAAGAAATCAATCAGATTGGACGGTTTATCGTAGCAGCTTCTGATTGGTCTTTTCGAGTTGGTCAAAATCATGATTTTTTTTCTTTTCAGAGGACTAACAGAATATATACAGTTCCCTGTGAATAAGCTCGTATCTAGAACTATGGGCTGAGAATAGAGTGTAAACTCAGCTAAAGCCTAGGTAAGGTTAGGCTTAATGGGCTGTTGACGCTCAAGGGAGCCGTAAAATACGCATAGGTCTACGTTTGACCATAGCGATACCCTTTTGTTGAGAATACCCAAGTGATTTGGGCTGCTCAATTCGCTTCAAAGAGGTAATTCCTCTATCCCGATTTACATAAGAAACGGACGATATGTGCTATCGGGATTGTAGCTTGTCCTCGTAGTAAAAACATCCGAGAAGTTTGCTACGGCTTTTGCTGATCGCGGGGCAGTCAACAGTTCTGCAGACTGTTAAACGGCGATGACGAAGAACATTCCGCTGTCAGGCAGATCGAACATTTCAATATTGGCAACGACAGCGAAAACTGCCAACCACCCGACCTGAGTAAAGTGAGGATAGCAATATCTAAACTCAAGCTTACTAAGGCTGCCGGAAATGACGGCCTACCCGCTGAGATTTATAAAGCCGGCGGAGATGCCTTGGGGAGTACCTCCTGACACAGTAGGTGGATGGTGTCCTCCTCGACATCTGCGTCTCCGCATTTCCGGCAAAGTTGGTGCGAGTCAGTAAGGTTAATTTTATGGGGGTGTTTATCCAGCAGATTTTGACCTTTTATAACTCTCACCGCTATAGAAATGAAAACTCTGGTCAGAGCTATAAGCTTGTTAGTTTGCTCAATATTAGTTCCGACCATATATCCTTGGTGTGTTTGGTGTTAATGTTTTGCCACTTAGATTTTGTTTCATTTTGTGTATATCAAATTTTTTTTCTGTTTTTTTGTTGTAAAGCATGTGAGGGTCTAGCCCAATGGACGCAATGGAGATGCAGCTGGAAGATCCTAGTGTAGTCAGTTGGTCAGCTTTCTCACTTCCTGGAATGTTATTATGTTCTGGCACCCGGATATTTTAGACTTTATTCGACATCTGATTATCTTGCTTTTTTGGAAGCTCTTTGCCATGTTTTTTAGCCAAGGTAGGCGAAAAGAATTCACCAGATGTTGTTTGGCTCTCATTTTTATCGGTTGTGGCTCGCGCAGTGTGTGCCGTTGCTCCGTACTGTTAGAACCATATGTCCTCCAGTCTTAATTCGTCCAATTGCGACAGAAAAATCTTGGTTAACATGACCCTATAGCGCGCACCTTATACTTTTTTCGTTTAACCAGCGGCGTTCTAAAAAAAAAAGGCTCCAGCGTGAACAGCCCACCATGCAGTAACCTTAAGCTCTGATCAGAGCTGTAATGGCTCCTCGTGCATTACTCGTGGAAGCGATTACCCAGAAGCGATAGTTTTGCAACGATGTTAACGAGCCATTAGTTCAGCCGCAATTCATGTGTTAGGTTCCTTGCTGGTGTGCGGGAGATCCACCACCAAGGACCCCTGGTTTGATGAGGAATTCCGACAGATGCTCGCAGCCAAGAACGATGCTTACAAGGCTAAGCTGCAGGTGAAGACGGGAGCTGCCATTGAGCTCCCAAAGAAGAAGAGAGCATATACAGAGGTGCCATATATAGAGGTTCGCAAGTTTTACCAAAGTGCATAACATCAAAGCCAAAGTTCGTCTCTATAAATGCTGTCTCTATTTGAACTTCTTGGGTTTTTTCCAGGATGCGCCGAAGTGTGAAGATTTGATCGGTTGTGGACGATGTTAACATCGTTCTTCGGTAGTCGCTCATAGGTTTTGTCAAGGAGCTCATAGAAGCAGTCCTTAGCTATATCATCTTTTCCTCCGTTGGGGCGTGAGCGCATATAAGGCTAATGCTGGCGAATTTGGCCTTGATGCGGATCGTTACAATGCGTTCGTTAATGTCTTGGAAACATAAGACTTCTTGCCTAAGGCTGGAACTTATAACAAATCCGCATCCGAATAGTTGCTGTTTCTGCTCACTATAACACGGTCCGTAGTAGATGTCACAATTTTTTATCCGGCCCATCCCATCGTATTTCCTGGATGGCAGTAATGTCTGCTTTGTAGCAGGTTAGGGTTTCCGCTAGTTGTTCGCTTGCACCTCTCCAGTTTAATGTTCTCAGATTCCAGCTGCAGATACGAACGTCGTTGTCCTTTTTTTGTTTAGCCGTGTCGTCAACAATAAAATCAGTCCTTTCCGAGGCTATTGGTTGCTTCGTAAACGTTAGATTTTTCCATGGTTGGGTAGTTAACCCAAAGCACGACCCCGAAACTGGAGGGCCAGTTCCAATTTATTAGATACCCCTAGGACACGGGGCCATCAGTATCCACTACGGGATTGAGCGCTGCCGTTGGCCTTTCGGTTCATCCGCCACCAGCTCTGTTCAAGGGGCCTGACTAACTCTTGAAATTCCTAGACAACCTGTAGTCTAAATATGTAGAAGCAGCTTGTCTAGGTTCGCCTGGGACAGCAGACCGGGTATTCATTCCGTGCCATTCTGACCTGGCTGTTTATAGTGATGCTGTTTTTCGTCGTGTTATCAACACTCGCGCTTATCGTTTAGCAAGTCAAATCCGGTTGGATGAGACCAGTACCCGATGGTTACCACTTGGAGGTCAAAAATAAGCACTTGATGTGTAGTCAGAGTTACAACACTGAATATTGCCAAGTTAAAGCCAATCAGAGTCTACCTTCGTTATACAACACCCAACCATCCCTGTTTGAGCAACGTAATGTTAAAAAAATGTGCCTGGATGCAGTGTAGTGGTATTGTGTTCGCCTGTTTAGTGGCAAGTAGCGCGTCAAATCCCAGCCAAACCGCATGTAACTTTTATTCAAAGGAGATATCAAACGTCGGGAGTTACCCCTTAAAGTATATACCATCTTTAAAGTTCTGCGAATTTAGCTAACACAAGAAACAGTGACTCTCCGAAGTTATTTCGCACATGGAGTAAGTCTCCACTACATCCAAAATCTTTCCTATCACCCTTTTCTAGCGCTCGTACTGTGGTAAAACATTAAAAGAGTATTCATGACCCCTTGAGTGCATGCAACCCATTAAAAAACTCCAAGCTTTCCGAAAAAAATAAAAAATGGTCACCAGCCTGTCATTCCTGAAAATTCTGTCAATTTTTTTGTAATCTAAAAAAAACAATTTTAAACCAAAAATGATTTTCTTCGGCCCCACTGACTTTTTCAACTTTTAAAGCCACCACGTCATTTGAACACTCCGACCTTGGAGCTACTAAACGTCTATATATTCCCAAAAGCAAATGTGTACAATCCCATATTCATAAAAAAAAACTCATTCGCTGTCAAAAGTGAGGATTTTCCTTCAAAATGACACACTGTGGGACAGGTAAGAAAAAAAATGGTTCACTAATTTGAAACCTCCTACATGGCAGCATTCCAATGAAATATAAAAGTTTCACCGAAAAATTAAAAAAAAAAGTTAATTTTACAAATCCTTAGAGAAAAGCATGGCAAATTAATAAAATCCCTCAAAATAGGATAGCGGTCTTACCTGACAGCACCTTGACAGATTTCAAATTTTAAGATTGTTTTTCGTTGACAAAACATCACCCTCCCACTTCAAAAAAAAAAAAAAAAAAGGGAATGATCCCACGCTGCTCATGTACAACACAAGACTACATCCACTCGCTATCATGTCTTTAGTCCTGATTAATAACGCGAGTGTCCCTGCCATGGTATGCCATAAAGGACGGGTGGACGAGAGTGAAATTAATAACACTTCATAAATATATATTTTCTCCGAAATGGCATCTGGTTTCCAGGCATCATTTCCATTCAATGAAGGATGTCGATTGTGTCGTCGTCGTCCTCCTCGAGGTGGATCCTTTTTCCCTCCCGAGTCCTATATATTTATGACAGCAATGGAGTGTCGATGCGAACACGAGTGGTGGGCGCTCACTGCACGAAGCACATAAACAACTTGCTCGATGAAATATTTAAACCTTCGTCAAAATGGCATCTTTTCGTGGACCGGTCTAAATACTTTTTGTTTGCTACCTTAGGTCCGGTGGGTAGGATGCTTCAAAATTAATGACAGAGTTTGTAATATTTGACAGATTCTATCGGGATAGGTATGGTGCAAGTGGCTGGCATGTTTTTTTTTTATTTTGTTTTTGCGTGCTTGTGTTTTGTATCCTGCAAGAAGGATTTTTAATTGGAATATTTTTTGGGGAATTTAGTCCCAGAGATGTACAATAAGGACTGCCGCACAGATGAGGTAACCTTAATTAGAGCATTCTTCATAATTTAGGAGCATTTTATTATTTTTTGCTTTGTTTCAGGAGCTAAATATTTATAAATGCCATGTCGGGGGTGGCAGTGTTTTGTCTCTAGTTCGGGTTGCGCTAGCAGCGGGGGGTTAGGGGGTGCATTTAAATGAGTTCTTCAGGCTAGAGAGGTTCTGAAATGAATTATTTAAATTTTTTGACTTTGGCAATGAGTTATGGGATAGACCGCATGAAATATGGTTTTTGCATCGACACAGCAGTGGATAGGAAAGTGGGTTATGTCTGTCCCAGGGGCACTTGAGGAGTTGGCGATTTTGAGGTTGCGACCTACAAGGGATGTTTAGCTGTGTAATACACCGCTTAGCTCGTACGGAGAATTGTTTTTCCCAAGTTGATTTCTATAAAATTCTGTGGAATGTAACATTTGAGACGGAGTGCAGGGTGATATGGTCGCTTTATTTATTTATTATTATGATGGTCTAAGCATTGATTTGTTAGGTTTGGAAATTTACCAAGTTGCCTATGACGTTTGGCGTATGAACTTATCAATTCGATCTTTCATTTCTTTAATTAAGTAATCGGAATCCATTCCACCCATAGGACAGATCACATTTATTATGCTTACAAGGGTTAGTATGCCGTTTAATAAAATTTCCAAAGAACAGAGGGTATGGCCGTATTCCCCTTTTAAGTGAGTCTTAAGCTGTCAGATGAACAAAGGCTATGCTTACTGACTTACTCACTTATTGGGCTCCCGACCCATGAAGAGTTTCTGAGTGAGACTCTGCAGACTTCCATTGTCTATGATCCCGGTTACGCTGCTTCAAGTTGTGCAAACCAAGTGCTCTGGCATCCGCGATGGCTTTGTCTTTGAAGCAGAGGTTCGGTCTTCCTTGTCTTTTCGAACCTGCGGGCTGGGATTCGAAGATCCTCTTAGCTGACGCATTCTTGTCCATTCGTCCGATGTGGCCGAGCCAATATAGTCGACGTCTTTTGGATTTTTGGACTACATCAACACCTTGGTACAGATCATAGAGTTCGCGGTTGTATCTACTCCTTCATTCGCACTCCTCGCGCCAGGGACACAAATTCCGCCGAAGTAAAATTCTTTCGAGTGAGCCCAGTATCAGCTCTCCCTTCTGGCTTATGATGATCGTCCAGCACTCGGCACCATAAAGCAGAACTGACAGGATAAGGGTTTTGTAGAGCACACATTCCTTCCTTCGAGTTAGCAGTTTTGAACTCAGTTGCCTTGCCAAACCGAAGTAGGAACGGTTTTCTGGGGTAATTCTTCGCCGGATCTCCACTTGGGTGTCATTCGTGGAGTTTTGCTTACTCCGAGGCAGGTGAACTCCTTAACTACCACGAAATTGTTGCTATCAATAGTGACTAGGCGGTAGACATGTTGTTGATGGCATTTACTTAGTCTTGTCCTCATTTACTTCAAGGCCAACGGATTTCTTCTGTTCCACAATCGCCGTGAACGCTTCTATCACTGCACGCTGGTAGCGGCCGATGATGCCAATATAGTCGGTATAGCCCAGCAGCTGGGCGGACCTGTTGAAGATAGTGCCTTTCATGTTGACCCCTGCCCTGCGCACTGTCTCCTCCAGTAGGAGATTTAAGAAGTCGCATGATACCGGATCTCCTTGAAATCCAGTGCAGGTTTCAAATAGTTCGGATAAGCTACTTCCGAACTGCACTTTGCAGCGTTTGTTTTCCAGCGTCACGTGACACAGCTGAATCTGTTTTGCCGGGATTCCGAATGCGGCCATCGCCATATAGAGATCCCGGCGACTTATGCTACCAAATGTGGCTTTGATGTCGATGAATATGTGGCGAGTTTCGACATGAAATCCGTTGGTCTTTTCCAGGATTTGCTTGAGTCTGAAAAGTTGGTCTATAGTCGTTCTGCCGGTCCGGAAACCACACTGGTACGTGCGGATTCGTGAGTTGCAGAACGGTTATAGGCCTTCACACAGAATGTTGGATGAGATAGGATACGCTTACACCGTTGACCTTATTTGGAAAGGAACCCCATAGGATTAAGTGCATAACTCATGTTATCTTTACGTTTTTGGACATCAAAATCTGTAGTGGGTGGAGTTGTTTTCTCCGACATGCCTAACCTAATCATATCATTCCGCCTTCCCGATCATTGAAACATTTTCCAGGCGAAAATCCTGGCAATCAAAGAAGCCTTGTCTTGGCTGAAAATGAATGTAATATCCAAGAAGATTATAAAAACATAAGCGGCAATCAAATCCATGGATTTCAATTCGAAATCAGCCCACGAATGCCGACCTCTTAAGGAGATGGCGAAGCATTTTATCGTTCACCTCTTTTGGGAGCCAAGCCACAGAGACATACCAGGGTATTGCAAGGCAGATGAGCTTGCCAGACAGAGCTGTTGATATTCCACCACCAGCAGATATGTTAGGTATGCCCCTCGCTGCATGCAAATTGCAGATCAAACTGGATGCGATCAAGAAAGTAATCCGCAGATGGATAAACGGCACCCAGTGTGAAATATTTAGGCAAATCCTGCCTAACTATAACCAGAAGCGCTCAGTCTCGTCGACGCTGCTGAACAGATCAAACATTAGCATTATAATCGGTGTACTCACCAAAAACCGTCTTATAGGCCTGTCCTATAGACGCAAAAAGACTAGGCCGTTTCAGCAACGACTTCTGTAGAAGCTGCTTGGATGAGGTGGAGGAGGAAAGTATTTCTCACCTTATATGCTCTTGTCCAGCTTCGAGAATCTTCATCTGGGAGACTACTTCTTCGATAATCTAGGTGAGCTGGTAAGTATCAGTGTTCGAAAACTCTTACGCTACATATTTAGCTCTGAATGGTTTAATTTGGTGAACGAATATAGGGAAGTCGACGGATTCACTGTATGAAAACGGACTTAGTGTGCATGCGCATCGCGTGCAGCCACTGCAACCAAAGTTTATAAAGCCCTACAGATGAAGCACTAGATGTCGCACTGGCACAGCCCGCTATATGTTTGGATCTCGCCCGTACCATAAAGCTGGTGGGCAAAACTTTCTGCTTTTTGTTCTCAATGTGTCATCTGTATGGACTTAAAAACTAAAAGGGTTTCCAGGTCACAATCCCAGACAGATCGGCATGGGAAAGAAGCGAACTAAAATTTCTCCTTTCATTTCCATACCGATGGCTCCAAAATAAACGGAGTGGATGCTGGTGTCTTCTCCGAGGGGCTAAATCTAAGCATATCTTCAAGCCTGCTAGATCATTGCAGCTTGCTCCAGGCGGAATAAAAAAGCCTTATCTTGGCTGAGAGACAATGTTATATCTGTCTCAACAAACTCAATAACAAAAAATGGCAGATCAAGATTCACTTATCCTGTGTGCCTGGATATAATGACATTCCAGGGAACTGTAAGGCTTATGAACTCGCCAGACATCGACTTAAATTACAAGTCGTACCCGACGACGCGTCGTGCTAAGTAACCAAACAAATTTGGCCAAATCTGGATTTCGGATGATCCAAGGGACTGTTCTCGTTCGCTAGACCATATTTTAGCACCAACATAGGTGTCACAGACGTACAAGTTTTGGGCGGTATATAAAAGCTCGACCTGGCTCTGTATAGTTCGTCTATATAAATGCTTCGAAAGGGAAGAATAGGTGATGGGTATCTATTTAGAATTCTAAGACTGCCTTTAACTCTAACAAACAGAAAACTCTTCGGAATCAGAGCTGAACTGGAAGTCCTATTTTTGAAGAAATACACCTTCACACATACAAATCAATGAAGAAGTTAGGTTGGAGGGTCTGTATGTACCCTTAAGCCATTTCAATTCAAACCATTTGGCGAAAAATTTCATCTCCCACCATATACTCTGAACATTCGATTCTGAGCTTCAATGATGATAGCTTTCAGAACCTGCAAAACCTTTAAAAAAAATCATAAAAATTAAGTGTGTGTGTGTTTCATTTTGTATTTTTAAACTCAAAACTAACAAAAACTCCACCTAATTGCAATTTTATATCAAAACATTAATCCACGATATGGTTGACTGGGCTAATTCATACGTAATTAGATCAGACCGTTGAATGTGCTCTGGTCATCCGCATCCAACAAAGCTATGCTTGTGTCCTTTGGTTATATTTATCAATCCAAGCAAAAAAAAAAAATTGTAAATGTATTCACAATTCAGTTGACCACTTAATTTCAAATCGTTCTGCTGGAGGATGTTTTGCCAAAGCCAACGATGGACATATAGCTACGCGGTATGCAGATCTGTATGGTCAAGGGTGGTCTGTGTATATCTCTGCTTACATCGGCATTAGTTGGATTTAAATGAGTTTAGTAAATTTCCATGCAAATTGAATTAAAATAAAATTTATGTAATGAATCATCGAAGTCCTTTGGTTGAAGTCCTTTGGTGACAGCGAGTGAAATAGGAACATTCCTATGAAAACGCGTTAATTAAACGTGCCAACCAAAAACCCTTATTCGACTTAGCTGCCAGGACTACTTTTCTTATAGTACAGCCTAACTTTAACGGAGAAGATTACTACCCTTTAGGAAATACGATGGAATAGGCCGGGCAAAAGGAGGATGAAAAACTTTAACATCTACTATGGTCGGTGTTATAGTGAGCAGAAAACACGACTACTCGGATATGGATCTGCTATAAGTGCCAGACTTTGGCAAGAAGTCTTATGTTTTCAAGACATAAGCGAACGCATTTTAAAAACCCGCATCAAAGCCAATTAGCTAACATAAGGATTATATGCGCTCACGCCTCGAAATAGGAAAAAGGTGATATCGCTAAGGACGTGGTCCTTGACAAAACCTATGAGCGACTACCGAAGTACGATGTTATAACCGTACTGGAAGATTATAAGGAAGAGAAGATAGGAAGAGTAGATATTTTTAGCAGTATTGTCTGATAACATAGCCTACACGACAATACGTCTGGAAACGGACTCAAGCTAACTGATTTCGATGAGGAACGAAATGCCATTATATCCAGCACACGGTTTACTCACCTCAATATCCATACGGGGACATGGCGATCTCGCATCCAGTGTTTTGCATGTCCGAACATACTGAGGAGCTAACATTCACTCGGACCACTACCTTGTTGCAACCAAGGTAAGAGTGCGGATATGCACCACCCCACAACAATCCAGAAACGCTGTCAAAAAATTCAAAGTCGAAAGACTGCGATCGCAAGAGACCGCCATACCACCAGAAGCCATAAGATCAGCCGCAAATGATGTGCCCAAGCAAAATAAGGCTGCTGGAAATGACGGCCTTCCCGCTGAGCTTTATTAAGCCGGTGGAGATGACTTGGTAAGTAACATCCAGCAACTCATAAGCCAAATCCGGTCGGTTGAAAGTATGCCTGTAGAATGGAACCTCATCCTCGTTCGTCCGATCGACAGAGAAGGAGACCCTCAGCGCCAACTTCAGAGGCATAAGTCTCTTCAACATCGCCTACAAGATCCTATCTGCAGTAAATTGTGAACGCCTGAAACCGTTTACCAACAACCTGATCGGCCCTTATCAGTGTGGTTTTAGGCCAGGAAAGTTCACAACCGATCAAATTTGCACACTTCGGCAGATCCTGGAAAAAACCCAAGATGTCCAAATCGATACCCACTACCTATTCATCAAAAAGCCGCATACGACATCATTTATAGAGACGAACTGTACAGAGCCATGTCTACACAAACTCGTCCGTTTGTGTAGGATGGCGATGGAGAATTACTGTTGCTCCATCAGGGTCGGAAACGATCTTACCGACACATTCGATACCAAAAAGGTATTTAGACAAGGCGATGCGCCATAGTGTGACTTCTCTTATTCGATTCTTGAGAGGATTTTGCAAAACTTCCGAGCCAACACCAGAGGCACAATCTTCCTTGATATCATTGGAAGCGGCCAAAATGGGTTTAGCAGTATATGGGGGTAAGACTAAGATGCAACATCGACAAATTGGACGGGATGTCACCATTGACGGATATGTACTGCAAATACCTGTCTGCACCTGCAAGACATGCAACTTTCAAATACCTGTCTGCACGAGTAAGGTAATTTAAGTATGAGATGAAAAGATAGCTGACTAGGACGCTTCATGTTCAGTTTACTTTAAAGTTCTTCACGGTTCCGCTTTTACAACAACATCTCGTTAAAAATTAACCGAAGAATTACTCTTGCTAACTGCTGTTTCTTCGGACAAAGGACGCCATTTTGTGGTAGCCCATACAAGACCCTGGTTATCCGAGTCTCACTCTACGGCACTTATGCATGGACCGTATCAACAGCGGATACGGACAATTAAATCCTTAGTCGACGAAACCTCCCAGCATAATTTTATCATCATACGTTAGTAGTCTCTGTCCAAGAGCTTGTAGAAATAATCCTTAAGGCTTGTCATGTTTGGCCTTCAACGCTGCAAGCTCTCTCTCATAAATTTTGGCGACAATCCAATTGGCTTCTTATTGGCAATGTCCAAAGTAGATTTGATCAAGATGCGACATCTTGTCGCAACAAACTTTGATTCAGGATCTGGTTGTTTCTTTTCGCAATCATTCTGCCTGTGTCCTTCTTGAATGATGGCAGGATTTATAATTGTATCCCGAATCCGATCATCTCAGTTCAATTAGTCCATGACCATTGTTACAACTCGTTAAATTTTTCAGACCATCGCGAATGGGGGATCAAAAAAGCTTTTGGTGTAACTACTCCCGCTGAAGGTTCAACCCGAACCTTCTGCGTGCCTACTGCCTAGCCACCATCTCATTGAGTACGCCCGCTTTTGACGGTCTTACTAGAAGAGAATCGCCTTTCTTCCATTACATTCAATATCGGGGTTTATATTTTAAGCAAAACCGATAGTAGGAGCATAAGACCCCACCTTGTGGAGTTCCTGGTCACCGAACTCTTTCCATTCGATCTATGATCGTTGATAGGGATTTTCCGATCCCAAGAAGTGTTACGTCATCTGCATATGCTGTTGCATTAAGCTTTATCAGGATTTCGTTCGCTATCGGAAACTATAGCAAGGGATGTTAGGACCCTAATTGCAGGCTGTTACGAAGAAAAGAGCACTCCTAAGTGTGTATACTGAAAAACATATTAAGGGGAATAAAACCCCACTTTGAGGAGTTTCTTTGGAGGCTCGGAAAGTGCAATCCTCCGTTTGTATACTTCTACCAACAGCTTGAATGCACTATTGTACACCCTTGATGACTCCTTCAATCGTCCTTAATTGATAGAATGATGGTAGCCTTAGGGGCGCAATTGACTTAATGTCCAAAAAGGAAGAGATGTTGCAGTTGTCTGTCCTCCACAGACTTTTAAATTGTGTTCTTATTCCTCTGATCCGCACCATAACCACACAGAAGAGAAAATTGGCCTCAAAAGGGTGCATGTACTGACGAGCTCTTAACAGAGCGCTCTATGGTACAGACAAACCCTTTGTAAGCATTTTGGGCGCTGCTATGAATGTGTACCTTACCTTTATAAACAAAAAATAAGAGCACCTGTGGTCTGTACATACACTCCATGACCAACACAAAGGTTTTCCATATGCTTGACGTCGGATTCATATTTCCATCATCATCCTTGTAGCCAAGGATACACTCTTCAACCGTTTTCCGCATGGAGCCAGTTTTATTTTTTTGTTCCTGCGTCAAATCACCCGCAGAGACTGCAAATATTTGCTGTAAAGGTTGTATTTCATGCGTGCCACGATCCTTTATACATCCCCCACCCACCCTTCATTCATGCGAAATCGAAGGACATACTCGCCATTCAACCGCCATAACCAACTGATTCATACACAATGCATACATGTATACCAGCCCGGACATGCTGTGCGGCCAGTCTCTCATAGTCGGATTGAGTTACAAACACCAGGACTAGTGTGCCAGCGGATTTAATTACCTCCCATTGGACTGATTTAATGAGAAGCCTAACTGCAGGGCGCCCGGACATTGCAGGTAATTGAAAACCGCACAATCCTAGCGTCGGTATTGTCGAGAATTGAAGTAGCTACCTTACAACTCTTGACCACCATCGAGGGCCAATTTAGAGGTTGCGTAAATGATTGCACAGTCCATTGAGAAGGCCTATGAATAGATTGCGGGTCGATTGGGGTGTCATGTCCTGTCGAAGAGGGTCTCGCCCGATAAAATGTTAGGACATGAATATTTGGAGAATTAAATTTAATCGATGATGCCATGACGGCTGGTGATATGGCAACATGCTGTGAATCCTTAGTGTACACACATATAGGTGGTCACACGACGAGTGATTGGATAACACGCGATGCGTACTAAAATATCCTGCGATTGTGGTCAACACAATGTTAACCAAATTGGATGGGAAATGTGTGAAAATTGTTTTTCTTCTGGGCTGGTGGTTGGTGGTGCTGGGGTAACATACTTCCACTTACTTACATATATGCGAGTTGAGTTCGAGGACTCAAAAGGATCGCTGGCCAGCTGTAGGGATGTTAATTTCGTATGCATGGGCAAATCTCTCTCGCAAATGGTAATCGGGTCATTATGGATGCGATGCAATCGATTTGCGGCAATTATTTCCTGCAATGCCGTTAAGAGTTCCATCGATGAGGATGGAATGAACCTTCAGCTGGAGGTAGGTAATGTGAAATTTAATTAGATCGTCAGTACTCAGGGCTGATGTCGAGAATGGAAATCAGATTTTGAAGAGTTCTTTATAATTTTATGAATCAATTTAGATGGGAATATGGCACGCTTGCTTTAACCCGATGTGGATTAGTTGGAAGAGCTCAATGGAAGGTGGGCTTATAGTTTTGCGGCTTTTGGTATGGTTGCAGGTTTGTCATGAATATTTGCTAATCTACATCGCTGGATGGTGCTTCAGCTTGGGGGACTTGAAGAATGTTTTTCAAATTAGCATTGGAATACTCGTTTGGATTACTCCCTTGAGGTATGTGGGGTTGACAACCAAACCACAATCGAGGACAGGGTAGTGAATAATCTCGGAGTAACCTTGTTTTGGATGATTTTTTGAGTTTTGGGTCCATTAATTAACTATGTGAATCCTTGTGACAAAAAATTAGGAGAGGGTTTTATCTGAGGCTTTGAGATATTGGATTGATTTAAAACAATTGCCGCCAGAACGTATAACTTCCTGACTGAATCTTCTGCTAATGATGCAATTGCAACCAAACAGTTGCTGTTCTGCCGGTAAATACCTCCAGAGTTGTTTAACCTCTTTCTAGAGTTGCCATGGGTACCATTCGGATGCGATAAATAGCATCAAACCAATGACTACTAGGCAGGACTATATTTTGCAATAACATTTTAAAATGTTCCCATGGGGTAATGATTTATTTTATGCCTTTGGAACCTTTCACGCTGAAACACCATCTTGAAATTTTAGAGCAAACGCTTGTTAGCTCCACTCTTTGCTGGCTTGAGATTGTTTTGTTTTTTTTGTGGAATTATGTGCCTTGGTTGGACAAGAATTGGGAGCAAATGAGGATTTTGGACAGTTTGGAATTTTAAGAAGGAATCTTTAATTTCTTCAGACAGCACGCGTCAAAGAGACTGGAGAACGTATAAAGCATTTAAGAGTTGTTCTGATGAATCTGAACAACATGCCATTTATGAATCTGAAGAGCATATCAGCCATTGTAGAGAAATTACGGAGGCTGGGACAATGGCTTCCTCCTATCGTGGATGTACTGATGCCAGAACGCCCCCTCGTACCTTAAACTAAACAATTGGAACTGAGCCATAAAATTCGGTTTGCTCTTTGGGTTGACCAATTAATTCCCATCAAAGAATAACTCGGCAAAATAACGGTTTTATTTAATGAACTTTCCTCAGGTGAGGCGAACCTCAAGCTCAAGTATCGACCTGAAATTATTCTTGCAAACGTTTTTTGACTCTGCTATTCCATTGTTGTATAGGGTGTTCTTTTTAGGGGCATAGAGCTTTTTTTTGTAAATAAAACTCAACAAGTGCAATGAAATGACCAAAATGTTGGCCTTATTAGCTCACAAATTTCATGGCATTTAATGTTTAAAATGAATTTCTGGCATATGCCCTCCGCGACTGCGCCATATGAACGCCATCTTGTTGGTCCAATTTTGCACTACTTTTTCGAGCATAGCCAGTCTCTTTTCGTCATTTCGTGCATCAAATGTTCGATTCTCAGTGCTACTGCCAATTCGATAACGGTCACCATTCTTTTGGGTATGAAATTCTTAATCGCTCCCGGGTAAAGAGTACCAAAATTAAGTTAAAAATGTGGCATGGCTCCAGACTTCACACCAAAAACTAGTCTCCGATGCCTGTATAACCCTTTAATGTTGAAAGACCATGACAAGGTTAGGTTACGTTGTAGTGGCTGCACACTTAGACCATAAAGGTCCGCTGTGGTACCATTCGTTAGTTCGCCTAATTGAACCATTCAGAGCTCACTATGTAGCGTAGGTGGTATCTGACATTGATACTAGCCACCTCACCAAAATTATCGAAGAAGTATCCTCCCAGATGTAGCTTCCTTTTTCTGAGAGAGCTGGACGTCATAGAAGGTGAGTAATACACTCCTTCTCTTCCTCGTTCAAAGCTGCTTCTAGAGAAGTCTCTGCTGAAAAGGACTAGTCTTTTTGCGTGTAGGCCTATAAGACAGTGTCCTGTGAGGACATCGATTATGGTGCTGATTTTTGATCTGCTTAAGACCAGAGTTGCTTTCTTGATCGCGTCGTGTTTGATCTGCAATTTACATGTAGGCAAGGGGCATACCTAACACATCTACCGACGCACGGTAGAATGTCAAATAATGTTCCATGACTGGCAAGCTCAACCTGGTATGTCTCTGTGGCTCAGCAATCAAAAGAGCTGAATGGTATCCGCCTTGGTTATCCTGAAGTTATGCTCAAAACTAAGTTTGGTAGTTGTGTGGTCGATGTTTTCTGTAATGTTGAGGTGACTCAGAATCTTTGTGTGTTCACCTTGATTGGGCATCCATTGTGACGAGGCTCTCAGCTACACAAGCTACACAAGCTGCGGTCTCTTTGCCGTAGATATCTAGTCGCACTAGATGTTGTATACCATCTAGGGTTGTGGAGGGGGTTGTTCTAAGAGCTCCGCTAATGCATATGCAAGCTGATCTTTGAACTTTAATTAGTAAGTTGCGGTAGGGAGCTGTTTCTAAGTCCGTCCACCAGACTGATACACCATACAGGAGTATGGGTATAATGATAGACACGCAAAGCCATAAGGAGATATTTGTTTGCATACCCCATTTTTCTCCCGATTGCCTTTTTACAAGAGTAAAAGGCGAAACGGTGGTTTTCTTGATGCGTTTTGGGATGTTGGCCTTCCAGTTCGATTTCTTATCCAAAAACCAGACCCAGGTGTTTTCGCTGATTCCCCGAACTCGAGACTGATGCAATTCAATTTGGGAGGCTCAATGTGCGGGACTTTGTATTTCCTGCTTGAAAGGACGAATTTGGTTTTCTTGAGGGTTCGTGCAGAGTACACATTTGCCGGCCCAATAAGACATTACAGAGAGGCCGTTTTGTAATAGATCTCTATGGGTATTAAGGTATTTCCCTGATACAGCTATTGCGTCATCCGCGTAGACACTTTGCATCCCTCTCTTCCTCGACATACTAACGTAAATGTGCGTACAATCGGAAAAATCGTGCAAAAATTTGAGCAAACCGGATGTGTAGAATATGTCAAAATACCAGTGAATGCTCATACAGCTCGTACTGAGGAAAATATTGCTGCTGTTCGCGATAGTGTGGCTGGAGATCCGTCCACCTCAACCCGTCGTCGTGCCTAACAATTGCACCTCTCACGCTCGTCGTTGATGAACATTTTGCATAAAGACCTTGCATTTGCACGCTTACAAGGTGCAATTGACTGAAGGAATAAGGCCTCTTGATCATTTCAAGCGTGGCCAATGGTCAGAATGGTGGCAAGAAATGGCGACAACACAAAACCTACAGACGAAATGAAGAAAATCATCTTCAGTGATGAGGTACATTTTCTTCTCAGTGGATTCGTCAATAAGCTGAATGATAATCCAAGAGTGATTGTCGAAAAACCAATGCACCCACAAAGAGTGACTGTTTGGTGCGATTTATGGGTGGGCGGCATCATCGGGCCGTGTTTGTTTCTAAAATAAGGCCGGTTACTGTGAATGGTGTTCGCTATCGTGAGATGATAACGAACTTTTTATGGATCGAATTGGAAAATATGCATGTGGACAATATGTTGTTTCAACAGGACGGTGCCACTTACCACACAGCTAACGAAGAAATGGCTCTTTTGCGCGACAGATTCAATGGACGTGTTATCTCACGTGGTGGCGATGTCAATTGGCCGCCAAGATCATGTGATTTGACACCGTTGGACTTCTTTCTTTGGGGTTATTTGAAAGAAAACGTGTACGTCGATAAGCCAGCAACAATTCAAGAGCTAGAGCATGAGATAGTTCAGCACATTAGAGGCATTTACCTCAATTATGTCTCAGCATAATCGAAAATTTGGACCATATCGGATGAAGGTGTCCCGCCGAGGTCCCGGTGGCCATTTCGCCGATATTTTGTTCCATACATATTTGAACCGTACTAATATTATCATAATAAAAAAAAAACAATAATTTCGTAAATAGTTTTTGTTTAATTCAAGATCAACATCGGCCCTTAAAATGTAACCACACTTTAGTAGCTTGTTGACCACTAGATTCCAGAGAAGAGGAGACAGGACGCCTCTTTGTGGGTTGCTAACGGATCTTCTTAGTTCTTCTTCAACCAGATCTGAAACTTTATACCGAGTCATAAAAACTTATTTGAAATTGAAGGTCGCACATCCATTTAATACTTTTTCGTAGCATCTATTCTTGTATTTGTTGCAAGAACACCCGAAAAGATGAATGCAGATATAAACTAAACCCACGTAAAAGAATATAGTGGCTCTCTTACATCTCTTTTAACTAGATTCCAATTGACAGGACATTGCAAAAGTTCTCATATATATAACAACGAAAAAAAAACGTACACACATGCCTTACATAACCTCAAAACCATCAAAAGCTGCCAAAAATTCCTCTTTCATTTCATTCCACTACTCTGTACCCTCTAAGATTTATCATCATGTACCAACTGAATACTCTAATCCAAAGCAATCCCTTAAAATCCGTCATGATATATTGATGCCCTAACTCCATCTAATTCAAGAGCAACTCCACACCCCTTCAAACGCACGTATTCACCATAAAAACCTAAAAAAAAAAAACGCACATCTCCCCCAACCGGATGTTCACACAATTGAACGTATCCGCTTTGGCGGGAATTTACATTTTCAATCATACATTTAAAATCCCATCTCCTACAATCCGTCACCATCCATCCAAGATTCTAGGAATGAACAATTTGGCACACCTGTCAAAGGTAGCCCCATCTCCCTCCCACACTACGAACCTTCAAAAAATCGAATAAATTCACTCCACGTGCTGAGTTCATTGAGTATGGGATCCAAGAAGAGAACCAACAACACCTACGATAACTCAAAGGTCCTTACGCGTAATAAATTTGTCAACATCCTCCGACGACTTAGACGAACAACTTCTGCGTGTGCACCGCTCATTCATCCGCTCGTAATTTATTTATAGAATTTCTTCCACAAGTATACACGTAATCTCCTCTGAGCCTTAATCCCATATACACTCAAGGAACCGACCCCAACCAATACACCAATACACAAAAAAAAAAAGCGTCAAGGACCTGTCGTGTCGCCTCATGCAAACATTATTCCATGCGGAAAAATGAAGTCAAACCTTTTGATCATTCTAATTAAGTAACAACAGCTGCAGATGGTGGTGAGCAAGAACAAGGATAACACTCGGAAACATGCAAAAAAACGAATCCTGTGGAGATGATGAACGAAATCAAAATTTAACTTTCTAACAGGAGCGCATACCCAGGAGGGGGTTGTACAACCCATAGGACTAATTGAAACAGGATGCTCTTGACATCGTCGTTGTTTTAATTATACACTGGAGATAAATGACGCTCCATGGATGTCGGGTGCCGGGTGCCGGCTCGGGGTACGGGACTCGATGCTCGGGGGTGGTAATATCTCGAGTTCGTATCTTCTTTGAATTTTGTTTGCCCACTATGTGTTCCAGGATTGAAAGACGAAAGATTGCCTCGAAGGCTATATGCCTAACATGTATATGCTGGCAGGACGACAAAGCACACAACGGTGGAGAGGAAACTTTTACCCAAGGCAAAGCTATCTCCATCTCCTGTGTTCAATGTCAGGGTGAAATGAACGTCGGTGAACTAACATAATCGCAATCATAATCACCATCACCATCACACCATCACCATAAAGACGAAGCTTACCAAGTACCAGCGTCACCGTGGACCACATCCCTACCGAGATGTCGTTGTCGCTGTCGTCATCGTCCTCATAGCCACGAGCAGACATTACAGTTTTATCAAAAGGAAAGACACGACTTACAATGAGGAAGCAACATTTGTCCTTGTGGCCCACACAAAACAAAAGGCGACATAAAGGACACATACATTATACACATCCACCATTTTTTGTGAAGCCAAAGTCATACACTGGAAGCGAGTGAACTAAACCATTAAGGATTTATTGTGCGGAGGAATTTTTCGCATCACAGAGCCACAGTGTCAATTTATCCTTGTTCGGGTAACTAAGTAATTATAATCCTAATATCAAGTTCATCATTAAGTGCTATACGGCGACGGGGATTTGGGTGTACATGTGGGGTGGTCAGCGAGGGTGTGTTTGTTTAAGTGGAAAGGCTCATTATCCGGGGAGGGGTGGACATTTTTCTGGAACTCTTTTTACGCACAATTAACTATTCAGAGTGAAGGGTGGTGTTTTTGGGTCGGTTAAGGCTTAGAATAAAAAATAATTTTAATCTTTTGACTCTCAGGCCATTAGTTGGGATATTACCGTTCAGTTCATTGAATTTTTTGACACTAGGAATTGAAGCGCGTTAGGGGATTTCATTTGACCTATGAGTTCATAAAATTGAAAAAAAAATGGAACGCCTAATCTCTTCAGAGGGAGTTTGTGTTAGTCCGGGGATTATAACTAATCTGTTGAGGGCATAAACGGATCAGTAGAACGAGGTTCTATTATTCAAGCACTAAGCATTAGGAGTAAAAACTGAGGAATCGCTAAAAAGGAGTTAGTGGACTTAGAAAATGTCATTCCCTGTGACTTGTGCTATTGGTAGTAATCGAGTAATCGGAGTGTCATTGTCCTAATGTTGATGTTTCGAAGGCTCCTTTGTCCAATATTTCAAATGAAATGAAAATTTTACATTCAGCGTTAACGGCCTACACAAAGCTGCAACCTAGGTTCGTTGTACTTTTGTTACGAAAAATTAAACCTGCTAACCACCCGACCTGAGTAAAGTGAGGATAGCAATATCTTAACTCCAGCCTAATAAGACTGCCGGAAATGACGGCCTTCCCGCTGAGCTTAATAAAGCCGGCGGAGATGACTTGTTAAGTAACATCCACCAACTCATAAGCCAGATCTGGTCGGTAGGAAGTATGCCTGAATATTGGAACCTCAGCATTGTTTGACAAAAAAGGAGATCCTCTGAACTGCGCCAACTACAGAGGCATCAGTCCTCCCAGCATCGCCTACTAGATCGTAGCTAAACCGTTTACCGACAACCTGATCGGCCCTTATCAGTGTGGTTTTAGGCCAGGAAAGTTCACAACCGATTAAATTTCCACACTTCGCTAGAAAAAACCCAAGAAGTCCAAATCGATACCCAACACATATTCATCGATTTCAAAGCCGCATACGACAGCATTTATAGAGACGAACTATACGAAGCCATGTTTAGTTTTGGTATATCGCCCAAACTCGTTAGGATGACGACGGAGAATTCTCGCTACTTCACCAGGTTCGGAAACGACCTCACCTGTACATTCGATACCAAAAAAGGATTTAGGCAAGGCGATGCGCTGTCATGTGACGTCTTCGATTTGATGTTTGAGAGGATTGTGCAAAACTCTCGAGCCAACACTAGAGGCACGATTTTCCAAAAATCGGTGCAACTGCTAACATACGCCGACGATATTGACACATTGGTAGGACTCAAAGTGATGTCATAGCCAAATTTGGTTATATGAAGAAGGATGTGGCAAAAATGGATTTAGCAGTAAATGATGGCAAGTCTAAGTACAAGGTGGACCAAAAGAAGTCATCCGATGTTGTTTGGGTATTCAGAATATCGGTTGTGGCTCGCGCAGTGTGTGCAGCATGTCCTCCAGTCCTAATTCGTAAAATTGCGGCAGAAAAAACTCGGTTAACATGGCTCTATAGTGCACACCGTCCACTGTTGTCGTCTTACCAGCGGCGTTCTCGAAAAAAAAAATGGCCCTGTGACTCCTCCAGCGTGAATAGCGCACCATTTTTCGGTGCCCCAGAAGCGATAGGTTTGATTGTTCACGTACCCGCTGAGGTGGAAATGAGCCTCATCGCTCATTACGATTTTTGTCAGAAAATCGTCCACTTCGTCCTCTAGATTGAGGAAGCCTTGGGCGTAGGTTACACGCGTTTGGTGGTGGACAGGAAGCAGCTGATATACGGACTGGACTTTGTACGGGAACATGCGCAATTCTTTGACCAAAATTCGCCTTAGAGACGATCGGCTGATGGCTAATTGCGGCGATAGCCCGACATCCTCGGCAACATCGGCGATATTGTCGGCACAACGATCGCTCCAACGTCTCGTGTGGTCCCGTACTATTCAAGGTTGGTGGTCAAACGGCACAGTGTTTGCGCAGTCGGTGTCGGACGGCCGGGAGATCGGCGAAGGAATTCGAGCTGCGCCAACACTACAGACGAATTGTTAAACCAAAAAATAGACACGATTATTCCGCGTTCTTGGGGAGTGTATCGCTCCATGGCTTGTTCACTTGTATTCTACATCTGTCTAGTCCGTAAATGTCAAAACAGCTTTGACATTGGCGGCCACTTGCAAAAATAAGAGCATCTTCCAATAGGGTGATCTCTTTTGGCACACCTTGTATATGCTGTCAACACGGAAGGACACACAACATCGAAGAATTGGACAGAACGTCACCATTGACAGATATTACTTTGAAGTAGCAGGGGACTTTGTCTATCTCGGCTCCGGCATTAACTCTGACAACAACATCTCGTCAGAAATTAAACGAAGAATAACTCTTGCCAACCGCTGTTTCTTCCGGCTAAGAAGGCAATTCAGGAGTAAAGCCCCCACCCGAACTAATAAGGGCATCCTATTTAAGACCCTAATCATTCCAGTCCTGCTCTACGGCGCTAAAGCATGGACCGTCTTAAAAGCAGATGAAGACATTTTTCGAAAAATCTTCAACCATGAACTATACGAGCTGTCCAGCGACGTGCCCCTGGTCAAAGAACGAATGGACACCAATACTCCGGCACGTAGAGTCTTTGACTGCCAGCTAGACTTCGGACGCAGTGGAGGAAGACCTCGTGTAGAAACCGACCTCAACCGACTTGGGGTGTCAGTTAGCTAGGGACTGGGCTAATTGGAAAGGCATGTTGGTTGAGGACCACGGTCATTCCGGATTTTGGGTTTGAAGGCCTATAAAATTCAACTTGTGCAAGAATTGAAGCCGAATGACCTACCACAACGTCTAATTTTTGGTGAATGGGCCTTAGAACAACTCCATGAAAATCTGCTTTTTATAGAAATATTGTGCTCAGCGATAAGGCTCAGTTCCGGCTCAACGGATACGTAAATAAGCAAAACTGTCGCATCTGGAGTGATGAACAGCCACATGACATACAAGAATTACCGATGCATCCTGGGAAAACTATAATTTGTTGTGGTTTGTGGACTGATGGTCCATTTTTCTTCAAAGACGACCGTGGAAGAAATGTTGCCGTCAACAGCGAACGATATCGAGCATGATACGCGACTTTTTCCTTGCCACCCGATCTGAGTGAAGTGAGGATAGCAATATCTAAACTCAAGCTTAATTAGGATGCCGGAAATAACGGCCTTTATGCTGAGCTTAAAGCCAGCGGATATGACTTGGTAAGAAACACCCACCAACTCATAAGCCAAATCTGGTCGGATGAAAGTATGTCTCCTCAGCATCGCCTACAAGATCCTATCTAAACCGTTTACCAACACCCGTCGGCCCGTATCAGTGTGGTTTAAGGCCACTAAAGTGCACAACCGATCAAATTTTCACATTTCGGCAGATACTTTAAAAAACCCAAGAAGTCCAAATCGGCCGCATATGACAGCATTAATAGATACAAACTACACAGAGCCATGTCTACTTTTGGTATACCGCCCAAACTCGTCCGTTTGTGTAAAATGACGATGGAGAATTCTCGCTGATCCATCAGGGTCGGAAATGACCTTTTTATAAAAAAAAAAAAGATTTAGGCATGGCCATGTGCATTCATGTGACTTCTTCAACTTGATCGCCATATCTCGCCAGAAATTAAGCGAAGTATTACCAACGCTATTGCTTTGGGCCAAAAAGCCAATTCAGTAGTAAAGCCCTCACGCGAACTACTAAGGACATCCTATATAAGGCCCTGATCATCCCAGTCCTGCTCTACGGCGCTAAAGCATGGACCGTCTCAAGAGCGGATGAAGAAATCCTTGGTCGATTCGGGAGGAAAAATTCTTCGAAAAATCTTGGGTCCCGTTTGCGTTGATGGGCTATGGAGACGAAGATTCAACCAAGAACTATACGAGCTGTATAGTGACATTCTCCTGGTCAAAATTGGACGTTTAAGATGGCTAGGACATGTAGATGGAATGGACACCAATACTCTGGCTTGTAGAGTCTTTGAATTCCAGCCAGACGTCGGACGTAGTAGAGGAAGTTCTCACCTAAAGTGGCGCGAGTTAAGTATCCATAGCAAGACATATTGAGAAAAAAGATAACATTATTTGTATTCAATGATATCTTTAGTCTCTAGTACAGTCTTGCACACAACGCTACAATGATAACATATGTAAAAGAGATAATATCGTTTGTATACAATGTTGGAATATTATCTCTTCTTCATTATCAAGCAAGACGATTGTACGCTTGGGTCTCCTTGTAGATAGATAAGAAAAGTATATAAATACGACTGTATGATGAATTTATCAATAGTCTTATTGTAACTACATAGTAGCCTTAAGCTCCTTTTAGAATTAGTAAAAAGTATTTCAATAATAAAGGACATAGTTCCAAATAAATATTGTTTAATTTTAAAAGTAAGAAACAAGTGTTTTAATTGGCGATCCTGCCAGGAGGTTAAATATACTTTTTAACTTCAATCGAGCGGACCTCGGGAACAAGTAGTGAAATCTAGTATAAACAGAACACTCGCGTTACCGGTTACAAGAATTACCTAGCATAGCAGGTACAAATATAGCTTCTTCGTACGAAGCAGCAAAGCAATTCAGTGAAAGTGTATATGTGGAGGAAAAAAAACACACAAATTCGACGACAACAGACACGAGTTCAAAATGGAACAACTCGCAGTATTAATGGCAAGATTAGAAGCTTTAGAAACCAGGAGCAACACAGTAACACAAACCCTAGAGCACACACGCACAGAGAATGCAAGGTTAGCAGCAATAATAACTAACCAAAATCAAATAAACACTAATTTAGAAACAAAACTAAATGAAGTAAAATCTGGATTAGGCATAGTACCAAACATACCTGTGCTAGAGGAAATAAGAACCACATATACAGATGGTAGTGAAATACAGTTAGACGCATTTAAAAGCCTACCTATTTTCAACGGCGATCAATCAAATTATCGGTCGTGGCGCGAAGAAGCATCCAGATTAATGGACAGCATTAAAAACTTCAAAACACACAGTAAGTACGCAGCAGCATTGACTATAGTGAAAAGTAAAATACAGGGTGCAGCCGCGAATGTGTTAACTAATTATAACACAATTTTTAATTTTGAGGCGATACGTAACAGATTAGATTATACGTACTCTAATCAAGAACCTCTATACGTGCTACAAGACATGATGAAAGCCATCACGCAAAAAAGAAGCACACTGTCTGAATACCACGACGAGATAAATAAAAATCTCAATTTAATAATATCAAAAATCACTATGTCAGGTGATCCGCCGAATATAATCGACAGACTAATTAAAAATGCTAACGACGACGCAGTTCGTATATTCATTGATGGTATGAGTGACAACTTTACAAGAGGATCATTATATTCAGCTACAATAAATGATCTAGAACACGCATTCGCAATTGCTCGCAGAATAGAACATGATAATGTGCACAGGCATTTACATCTCACTCAAGATAAGCACCACAAAAATATGCCACATGAACGCAGAAACGAAAGAAGACCAAATTATTCGAGCCAAACAACGAATTATCAACCCCAGAAGCAATACGATAATATGCAGCAACACAATCAAGGACCACAGCCGATGGAGATAAACTCGAGACAAATTGTACATGCACAGCGACAAAATTGGAATCAATACAAACCCGATGTATATAATCCACCAGCGAAACGTGAACACAGCGGGAGTTTCAACACACACAACAGACCGCAACGATCTTATCAGCAGAACTTCAAGCAGCAGAGAGTAAATAACTCCCGACAACAACGCAGAGACGATGTCAGCAGTACATATGCAGAAGCAGATGAAACGGAATGTATGGTAAATAATAACATAAGAATAGATCATTTAAACTAGTAGACGGGTTGCCCTGCTTAAATTTAACTAGTACTATTTCTAAGGAAATTTATAAAATTCTTATTGATACTGGTGCAACCCATAATTACATTAATAGAAAATGCGATTCTAGCGAAAAAATTAAAATTAAACCTATAAAAATAAAAACAATGCATGGTTATTCTATGGTAGATACAAAGAAAGTAGTTAGGATATTAAAGAAAAATATAACATTTTTTGAATTAGAGGATATTCAGTCTTTTGATATGATATTAGGATATGAAGGACTTAAAGTTCTAAACGCGGAAATAAATTTCAGTAATATGACTCTAACTACCATAAGCAGTGTCGAATCTATTCAGAAAATTAATTACATAATTGGGGAAAATAATATTTATAAAGCAGACATAGATAGACTGATGAAGATTAATAACAGCATAGGACCGTTACCCTTTACAGATACTATAGAAGCAAGCATTAGGACGACCAATGATAATCCGGTTTATGTTAAACAATATCCATATCCCATAGCAGATAACGAATTCGTAAACAAAGAAATACAGAAACTCTTACATGACGATATAATAGAAAAAAGCCATAGTCCTTATAACAGTCCCATATGGACAGTACCTAAAAAAGGTTTGGACGAAAAAGGAAAACCAAAACGGCGCATGGTTGTTGATTTCCAAAAACTTAACGTTCACACTGTAACAGACAGATACCCCATTCCGGATGTCAACATGACAATTCAAAATTTAGGTAAAGCCAAGTACTTTACAACATTAGATTTGGAGTCAGGTTTCCACCAAATTAAAATCAAAACAGATGATAAAGAAAAAACAGCTTTTGCTATAAATGGCGCAAAATATCATTTTAAACGAATGCCTTTCGGGCTCAAAAATGCACCAAGCATATTTCAGAGATGCGTGGACGACATTTTGAGAGACTTTGTAGGTAAATTCGTACACGTTTACATTGATGACGTATTGATATATTCCTCATCTGAGGAAGAACATATACAGCACATAAGTCAAGTATTCGACGTACTCAATAAAGCCACATTAAAAATATCTGATGAGAAAAGTAAGTTTTTTCAAGAAGAAGTAGAATACTTAGGTCACATAATCAGACATGGTAGAATCACTACGAACCCTGAGAAAATAGCAGCTATAGAAAATTTTCCAGTCCCACAAACGGTAAAGGATTTGAGAGGATTTTTAGGTCTTACAGGTTACTATCGTAAGTTTATAAAAGGATACGCAAGCATAGCCAAGCCCCTGACATTATATTTACGAGGAGATAACGGTAAAGTAAACAAAAAACAAAGTAAAAATATTAAGTTAAATCTGAATGATTCAGCATTAGAAGCGATTAGAATTTTAAAAAATTATTTGAAAGAACAAGTCGAACTTTTTCAACCGGATTATAGTAAACCATTCGAGCTTACTACTGATGCATCCAACATAGCTATTGGAGCCGTACTAAGTCAGAATAAGCAACCTATACACTTCTTGTCAAGAACACTGAGTAAGACAGAAGAGAACTATAGCACAAACGAGAAAGAGCTATTAGCGATCATATGGTCCTTACAAAAACTCAGAAACTACATATATGGTATAGCAGACTTAACCATATATACCGATCACCAGAGCCTTATATATTCTGTATCAGAAAAAAATCCCAACACAAAGCTGAAACGTTGGAAGGGAATCATTGAAGACTTTGGAGCAAAATTAGTTTATAAACCAGGAAACCTAAATCTTGTAGCTGACGCATTATCACGTCAACGCATAAATGCTTCTACCATAGAAACAGCACATTCAGCTGAAAGTTCTTCTAATGATATAATAAAAACCGTGAATCAGCCTTTTAATGCATACACTGCACAGTTCGAACTTATTGAAGATATAACAAATAATATCGAAACACAAATCTATTTTAGTAACAAAATAAGACTCATAATAAAGTTTAAGGACAAAGACTCTTTACTAAGGCAGATGAAAGAAGTTATACAACCCCAAAAGATTGTAGCTTTGCATACGAAATTTGAAAACATATACAAATATGGTGAAAACATAAAAAAAGAATTCCCACTAGTAAGATTTATATTCACACCAAGAAAACTTCAAGACGTGACAAATTTGGAGGAACAACTAAAACTTGTAAGGGTAACTCACGAAAGAGCACACCGAGGGTTACGTAACAATATACAAGAAATCTCAGAGAAATATTACTGGCCCGATCTAAATAAACAAGCAAAGAGTTTCAACAGAAAATGCATAGCATGTCTATTTGGAAAATATGAAAGAAAACCTATCAGAGAACCTCTGAATAATTCAGAAATACCAACACATGTGGGAACACACATTCATATGGACATATACTTCAACGACAAGTATACTTTCCTTGTAACAGTAGATAAGTATTCTAAATATACAATCCTTCGGGAAATCGAAACTCGAAACAGACTGTACGACGTTATGGAAGAGGTCTTATCTAATTATTTCCCAAAATGTGAACGACTCATGACAGATAACGAGAAGGGATTCAAAACAGAAATGGTGAACCAAATGTGTTTGAAATACAACATAACTAAAGTAGAAACTCCAGTATACAGATCGACAGCGAACGGTCAGGTAGAACGTGTAAACGGTACAATAACTGAACTGTCTAGAATATTCACAATTCAGAATAAAACAAGACTTATCGAAGAAATATTTAGAACAGTGCGTGAATTAAATAATTCTATACACTCAGTTACCGGTTTGAAACCTAGAGACATTTTCTTTAATCAAAATAAATATAGCAATAGTGAAATTATAATAAATAAACTAAACTCAGCATCCAAAAAAGTGATCGAACGTCTAAATAAAGGAACTCGACACAGAGAGTATAAAAAAGGAGATAAGATAATGGTAAGAATCACAGGTCTTAGAAAGAAATCTAACGCCAGATACATAACAAGAATAGTAGAAGAAGATAAAGGAGACACTGTAATCTCTAAAGAAGGAACAAAAATTCACAAGGATAACATAAAGAATTATCATTTTTCAGATGACGAAAATATTAATATTCCTAACATTACTAGGAATTGTACAGAGTCAAGAAGGGCAAGGAAACGTTCAAATAACTGAGTTACTAAACAAGAAGTTTATACTTACGCAAACAGATGACGTGTATTTATTCAAAGAACAAACTTATTTGTTACATGCCACCAACCTGACTTCGATATTTCAACCTTACGTAAATATCGTAACTAGTAAATATCAACCTACACAAGAAGAAAAAATTTGGTTAAGTAAAATTAAGAATTTAGCAGACCAATTACAAGAACATACTAGGCATACTAGATCAATTAACTTTTTAGGAACAGCTTTCAAATATGTGTTTGGTAATCCTGACCATTATGACTTAGTTAACATAGAAACGAGTATAAATAATCTCATAGAAAACAATAATAAACAAAAAACTATAAATTCTAGATTTGAACAAATTTTGCAACAATTCGAAGGTCAGAGCCTTAAAGAACATTTAGTAATAGAACAAGTGTACGAACAATTATTATTATTGACCAGAACAATTAATGCAGCAAAAAATAATGAATATTTATCAGAAAGCCTAGACTTAGATGACATTAAAAATATTATTCAACATGAAATAATTCAAGTACCCATAATAAATATACTTGAGTACTCTAAAATATTATTAGCTAGAACTGATGAATTCTTCATCACAATATATAAATATCCAGTTCTAATTAAATCATGTAAATTGTATAAAGTAACACCTTTAAATTCAAAACATGGAAAAATCATTACAGATAAAACAATTGCCTTATGTAACCAAACTTATTTAAGAACAAGAAATTGTCAAAATCATCTAAGTAAAAACATTTGTGAAATTAACTTTGAAGAAGAAAATTGTCTTATTCCACTTTTAAAGAATATAACTTCAAAATGCAACATTAAACAAGAATACGATTACGACTTGGAAATTGAATCCGGTGTTATGTTATTAAGCGGTAAGCATAAGTTAAATAATCAAACAATTAATGGTATAAACTTAGTTACTTATGAAAATACTATAAATCTAGACGATAAAATATACAAAAACATGCATAAGCAAATTAAAGAAGTTATATTAAGAAATCATAATTCAGAATCTTACATCGACCAAATAATTAAAGAAGATACAATGTACAAATTCGATAACATAGATACTTTAAAAAAACTAATTATTCCTTTTGAAGAAAAACCGATATTATCAACTATATACACAATTGTAACACTGATTGTTATTCTAGCATTTACGTACGTAATGATAAAAACTATACAATGTATAACAGATCGTCAAAAACAAAAAAAGATTGACGCATATAACAAAACTTATGAAAGAGAAATGTTAAAAATAGCGTCGAAAAATCGGGACGATTTCGTTTAACAAGGGGGGGAGTTAAGTATCCATAGCAAGACATATTGAGAAAAAAGATAACATTATTTGTATTCAATGATATCTTTAGTCTCTAGTACAGTCTTGCACACAACGCTACAATGATAACATATGTAAAAGAGATAATATCGTTTGTATACAATGTTGGAATATTATCTCTTCTTCATTATCAAGCAAGACGATTGTACGCTTGGGTCTCCTTGTAGATAGATAAGAAAAGTATATAAATACGACTGTATGATGAATTTATCAATAGTCTTATTGTAACTACATAGTAGCCTTAAGCTCCTTTTAGAATTAGTAAAAAGTATTTCAATAATAAAGGACATAGTTCCAAATAAATATTGTTTAATTTTAAAAGTAAGAAACAAGTGTTTTAATTGGCGATCCTGCCAGGAGGTTAAATATACTTTTTAACTTCAATCGAGCGGACCTCGGGAACAAGTAGTGAAATCTAGTATAAACAGAACACTCGCGTTACCGGTTACAAGAATTACCTAGCATAGCAGGTACAAATATAGCTTCTTCGTACGAAGCAGCAAAGCAATTCAGTGAAAGTGTATATGTGGAGGAAAAAAAACACACAAATTCGACGACAACAGACACGAGTTCAAAATGGAACAACTCGCAGTATTAATGGCAAGATTAGAAGCTTTAGAAACCAGGAGCAACACAGTAACACAAACCCTAGAGCACACACGCACAGAGAATGCAAGGTTAGCAGCAATAATAACTAACCAAAATCAAATAAACACTAATTTAGAAACAAAACTAAATGAAGTAAAATCTGGATTAGGCATAGTACCAAACATACCTGTGCTAGAGGAAATAAGAACCACATATACAGATGGTAGTGAAATACAGTTAGACGCATTTAAAAGCCTACCTATTTTCAACGGCGATCAATCAAATTATCGGTCGTGGCGCGAAGAAGCATCCAGATTAATGGACAGCATTAAAAACTTCAAAACACACAGTAAGTACGCAGCAGCATTGACTATAGTGAAAAGTAAAATACAGGGTGCAGCCGCGAATGTGTTAACTAATTATAACACAATTTTTAATTTTGAGGCGATACGTAACAGATTAGATTATACGTACTCTAATCAAGAACCTCTATACGTGCTACAAGACATGATGAAAGCCATCACGCAAAAAAGAAGCACACTGTCTGAATACCACGACGAGATAAATAAAAATCTCAATTTAATAATATCAAAAATCACTATGTCAGGTGATCCGCCGAATATAATCGACAGACTAATTAAAAATGCTAACGACGACGCAGTTCGTATATTCATTGATGGTATGAGTGACAACTTTACAAGAGGATCATTATATTCAGCTACAATAAATGATCTAGAACACGCATTCGCAATTGCTCGCAGAATAGAACATGATAATGTGCACAGGCATTTACATCTCACTCAAGATAAGCACCACAAAAATATGCCACATGAACGCAGAAACGAAAGAAGACCAAATTATTCGAGCCAAACAACGAATTATCAACCCCAGAAGCAATACGATAATATGCAGCAACACAATCAAGGACCACAGCCGATGGAGATAAACTCGAGACAAATTGTACATGCACAGCGACAAAATTGGAATCAATACAAACCCGATGTATATAATCCACCAGCGAAACGTGAACACAGCGGGAGTTTCAACACACACAACAGACCGCAACGATCTTATCAGCAGAACTTCAAGCAGCAGAGAGTAAATAACTCCCGACAACAACGCAGAGACGATGTCAGCAGTACATATGCAGAAGCAGATGAAACGGAATGTATGGTAAATAATAACATAAGAATAGATCATTTAAACTAGTAGACGGGTTGCCCTGCTTAAATTTAACTAGTACTATTTCTAAGGAAATTTATAAAATTCTTATTGATACTGGTGCAACCCATAATTACATTAATAGAAAATGCGATTCTAGCGAAAAAATTAAAATTAAACCTATAAAAATAAAAACAATGCATGGTTATTCTATGGTAGATACAAAGAAAGTAGTTAGGATATTAAAGAAAAATATAACATTTTTTGAATTAGAGGATATTCAGTCTTTTGATATGATATTAGGATATGAAGGACTTAAAGTTCTAAACGCGGAAATAAATTTCAGTAATATGACTCTAACTACCATAAGCAGTGTCGAATCTATTCAGAAAATTAATTACATAATTGGGGAAAATAATATTTATAAAGCAGACATAGATAGACTGATGAAGATTAATAACAGCATAGGACCGTTACCCTTTACAGATACTATAGAAGCAAGCATTAGGACGACCAATGATAATCCGGTTTATGTTAAACAATATCCATATCCCATAGCAGATAACGAATTCGTAAACAAAGAAATACAGAAACTCTTACATGACGATATAATAGAAAAAAGCCATAGTCCTTATAACAGTCCCATATGGACAGTACCTAAAAAAGGTTTGGACGAAAAAGGAAAACCAAAACGGCGCATGGTTGTTGATTTCCAAAAACTTAACGTTCACACTGTAACAGACAGATACCCCATTCCGGATGTCAACATGACAATTCAAAATTTAGGTAAAGCCAAGTACTTTACAACATTAGATTTGGAGTCAGGTTTCCACCAAATTAAAATCAAAACAGATGATAAAGAAAAAACAGCTTTTGCTATAAATGGCGCAAAATATCATTTTAAACGAATGCCTTTCGGGCTCAAAAATGCACCAAGCATATTTCAGAGATGCGTGGACGACATTTTGAGAGACTTTGTAGGTAAATTCGTACACGTTTACATTGATGACGTATTGATATATTCCTCATCTGAGGAAGAACATATACAGCACATAAGTCAAGTATTCGACGTACTCAATAAAGCCACATTAAAAATATCTGATGAGAAAAGTAAGTTTTTTCAAGAAGAAGTAGAATACTTAGGTCACATAATCAGACATGGTAGAATCACTACGAACCCTGAGAAAATAGCAGCTATAGAAAATTTTCCAGTCCCACAAACGGTAAAGGATTTGAGAGGATTTTTAGGTCTTACAGGTTACTATCGTAAGTTTATAAAAGGATACGCAAGCATAGCCAAGCCCCTGACATTATATTTACGAGGAGATAACGGTAAAGTAAACAAAAAACAAAGTAAAAATATTAAGTTAAATCTGAATGATTCAGCATTAGAAGCGATTAGAATTTTAAAAAATTATTTGAAAGAACAAGTCGAACTTTTTCAACCGGATTATAGTAAACCATTCGAGCTTACTACTGATGCATCCAACATAGCTATTGGAGCCGTACTAAGTCAGAATAAGCAACCTATACACTTCTTGTCAAGAACACTGAGTAAGACAGAAGAGAACTATAGCACAAACGAGAAAGAGCTATTAGCGATCATATGGTCCTTACAAAAACTCAGAAACTACATATATGGTATAGCAGACTTAACCATATATACCGATCACCAGAGCCTTATATATTCTGTATCAGAAAAAAATCCCAACACAAAGCTGAAACGTTGGAAGGGAATCATTGAAGACTTTGGAGCAAAATTAGTTTATAAACCAGGAAACCTAAATCTTGTAGCTGACGCATTATCACGTCAACGCATAAATGCTTCTACCATAGAAACAGCACATTCAGCTGAAAGTTCTTCTAATGATATAATAAAAACCGTGAATCAGCCTTTTAATGCATACACTGCACAGTTCGAACTTATTGAAGATATAACAAATAATATCGAAACACAAATCTATTTTAGTAACAAAATAAGACTCATAATAAAGTTTAAGGACAAAGACTCTTTACTAAGGCAGATGAAAGAAGTTATACAACCCCAAAAGATTGTAGCTTTGCATACGAAATTTGAAAACATATACAAATATGGTGAAAACATAAAAAAAGAATTCCCACTAGTAAGATTTATATTCACACCAAGAAAACTTCAAGACGTGACAAATTTGGAGGAACAACTAAAACTTGTAAGGGTAACTCACGAAAGAGCACACCGAGGGTTACGTAACAATATACAAGAAATCTCAGAGAAATATTACTGGCCCGATCTAAATAAACAAGCAAAGAGTTTCAACAGAAAATGCATAGCATGTCTATTTGGAAAATATGAAAGAAAACCTATCAGAGAACCTCTGAATAATTCAGAAATACCAACACATGTGGGAACACACATTCATATGGACATATACTTCAACGACAAGTATACTTTCCTTGTAACAGTAGATAAGTATTCTAAATATACAATCCTTCGGGAAATCGAAACTCGAAACAGACTGTACGACGTTATGGAAGAGGTCTTATCTAATTATTTCCCAAAATGTGAACGACTCATGACAGATAACGAGAAGGGATTCAAAACAGAAATGGTGAACCAAATGTGTTTGAAATACAACATAACTAAAGTAGAAACTCCAGTATACAGATCGACAGCGAACGGTCAGGTAGAACGTGTAAACGGTACAATAACTGAACTGTCTAGAATATTCACAATTCAGAATAAAACAAGACTTATCGAAGAAATATTTAGAACAGTGCGTGAATTAAATAATTCTATACACTCAGTTACCGGTTTGAAACCTAGAGACATTTTCTTTAATCAAAATAAATATAGCAATAGTGAAATTATAATAAATAAACTAAACTCAGCATCCAAAAAAGTGATCGAACGTCTAAATAAAGGAACTCGACACAGAGAGTATAAAAAAGGAGATAAGATAATGGTAAGAATCACAGGTCTTAGAAAGAAATCTAACGCCAGATACATAACAAGAATAGTAGAAGAAGATAAAGGAGACACTGTAATCTCTAAAGAAGGAACAAAAATTCACAAGGATAACATAAAGAATTATCATTTTTCAGATGACGAAAATATTAATATTCCTAACATTACTAGGAATTGTACAGAGTCAAGAAGGGCAAGGAAACGTTCAAATAACTGAGTTACTAAACAAGAAGTTTATACTTACGCAAACAGATGACGTGTATTTATTCAAAGAACAAACTTATTTGTTACATGCCACCAACCTGACTTCGATATTTCAACCTTACGTAAATATCGTAACTAGTAAATATCAACCTACACAAGAAGAAAAAATTTGGTTAAGTAAAATTAAGAATTTAGCAGACCAATTACAAGAACATACTAGGCATACTAGATCAATTAACTTTTTAGGAACAGCTTTCAAATATGTGTTTGGTAATCCTGACCATTATGACTTAGTTAACATAGAAACGAGTATAAATAATCTCATAGAAAACAATAATAAACAAAAAACTATAAATTCTAGATTTGAACAAATTTTGCAACAATTCGAAGGTCAGAGCCTTAAAGAACATTTAGTAATAGAACAAGTGTACGAACAATTATTATTATTGACCAGAACAATTAATGCAGCAAAAAATAATGAATATTTATCAGAAAGCCTAGACTTAGATGACATTAAAAATATTATTCAACATGAAATAATTCAAGTACCCATAATAAATATACTTGAGTACTCTAAAATATTATTAGCTAGAACTGATGAATTCTTCATCACAATATATAAATATCCAGTTCTAATTAAATCATGTAAATTGTATAAAGTAACACCTTTAAATTCAAAACATGGAAAAATCATTACAGATAAAACAATTGCCTTATGTAACCAAACTTATTTAAGAACAAGAAATTGTCAAAATCATCTAAGTAAAAACATTTGTGAAATTAACTTTGAAGAAGAAAATTGTCTTATTCCACTTTTAAAGAATATAACTTCAAAATGCAACATTAAACAAGAATACGATTACGACTTGGAAATTGAATCCGGTGTTATGTTATTAAGCGGTAAGCATAAGTTAAATAATCAAACAATTAATGGTATAAACTTAGTTACTTATGAAAATACTATAAATCTAGACGATAAAATATACAAAAACATGCATAAGCAAATTAAAGAAGTTATATTAAGAAATCATAATTCAGAATCTTACATCGACCAAATAATTAAAGAAGATACAATGTACAAATTCGATAACATAGATACTTTAAAAAAACTAATTATTCCTTTTGAAGAAAAACCGATATTATCAACTATATACACAATTGTAACACTGATTGTTAT